>QMFE01007297.1:0-16555 GCA_003314665.1 Tricholoma sp. MG77 | reverse complement strand
GTTGAACTCAGTCTTGTCAGCTCTCTTACTCCTAGTCATCCTCTCCTCTTAATTCTGAAATACAGGCTCGTCGCTAGGTCAGGGCACAACTGGCCTGCTCTGCATGGTTGAAGCCATTATCCCATATGTCTGCCAGTTCTTTGAAGCTGTGTATTCTCCCCTCCTGGACAAGTAGGCTTATGTTCACTACAGCTTCTTCTGTGAGCACCTCTGCATCTGCTTTGCTCCCTGTGCTTTGCTCTCTGTGCATCAACACTCTGTGCTCGATCTCATGTGCAACTCTATTCATGTCTTCACACTACTGCTACACCTTCTGCAACTGTTCACAATTGTTCCCCACATGCATGTGCATGCTCCTGCATTCACACAGCAAGTGATACATTTGTTGCAATCCATTCCCAGCTCACATCACCTCATGTTTATCTATGTCCATCTGTTCTGTCCCCCTGCACATTCTCAGTTTGTAACAGTGTGTAGCACAAGCTTTAGGTATAAGTAAGGGTCAAGGGGTTAACAGAAAACTGCAACAAAATTAGCAATGGACAACCTATTACTGGAAAGAATTCTCACCATGCTGTGTGGGATCTCATCACAGAAAGATCTGCCAGCCTACTTGAATCCAGCACAGTAGCTGTAGCCATTGCTGTTTACCAGAATGACCTGCTGAACCTCATCCAACTTAACTCTGGGTTTCATTTCAAAGGCAGCCAGTGTCTTGAGCAGCTCAAGACATTTTCAATTGCACAAATAGGTGAGAAGATCTGACAATTGGCCCCCAGTCTATGGGCACTTCTCAGAACTCTTTTGGATGCCAATACATCATGGCAGCATGTAGTGCCGAACAAGCAGATGGACATTGATAGGCAAGGTTGGATGCCTGTTTTTGATTCAACATCATTCTGGACCTCTTCATCACTCTCTGGCATAGTATGCTCAAGTGGTCTGGAGAGTACAGGCATTATAGTAGCACAACATGACTAAAATTCAATGAAAATAATTAGCTCCCACTGGGGATGACACAACAAATGTTTTCCATAAACCAAACATATGCATACTGCCACTGCAAGTTTTGGCAGTTGCCAAGGAAAATAGTGAAAAATTAAGGTTCAAATCATGCAACATGTGATGGGTCAGATTCAGTATATATTGCTTTTTTTCTCATTTTCCTATGGTGGATGGGTTGGAGTCTGCATTTAATAGGGTTGTTCACAGTAGCCATTTTTGGGCCGTTTTTGGCTCATTTTTTTATTTCATTTTTAATCTCATTCTTCAAAAATGGACTTCAGAATGAGATGGAAATGAACCAAAAAATGATCATTTTTGAAAAATCAAACCCTTCCCTTGCTTTTGCAAAAATGGTCATTTTAACTTTCATTTTCCCATTTCATTTTTGTTGTCTTTCAAACTCTGCTCCAATGCCTAATCCTTTCCAGTGACCACACCATCAATGACAATGCCCCCCTCCCTCACACCTCTACCACCATAACAACTCCATCACCACCTGCTGTCACCACTCCCATGCCTACTCCCACATTGACTAATACCACAAACCAACCACATTGGGCCCAAACAATGACAGAGGTCATTTGGGCCCTAGGTAATTTTTTCATGTTCTTTTCATTTCTTTTCAACTAACTAATGTTTTAATTTGCTTTTTTCGATGTTTTATCTATGCTATTTACCACAAGACACTGCCAAGACAGCTCACCCACACCCATACCACCACTATGAGCACCTGGTGCAACAACAAAAAGAAGAGGAGCCACAACAACAAAAACAATGTCACAGGATGACACCGACACCGATAATGAGGAGGCAGACAACAACAGCAACAACAACAGGAGACCCATGGGGGGGACACCCATCAGGTAAGCACTAGCCAACCCCCCTCCCAGTGCCACGTCACTGATACACGATGCCTACCCCCAACGTGAAACATTGACCCAGCACCCACTTCCAGCCCTATGAGAAACTGCTCATAGGGTTGATTGTGGGTGCAGCTTGGCTAGAACACCAGGTGTGCAGAGATGATGAGGGTGAGACTGCAGCCCAGCACCCACCTCTCACCACTGTGAGCCCCTGCTTGCAGGGTGGCAGATCAGGTGCTAATGGCCTTGTCACCTCCACAATGACAAGCACCCAGTACCCACTCCCATGCCTATGAGCCACTGCTCATAGTATGGATGATGAGAACATGATTGTTATAGGGAAGGGGAATGGAGATGATCATGGGGGGACAACAGGAAGGACAAGATGACAGGGACAATGAAACAATGGGGATAACAAAATGAGGGGCACAATGAAATGATGGGGACAATGAGGCAATGGGGATGATGAGGAGGCCCCAGGGACTTTCTGTACATATCAGTTTTTCTTTTGTAGTTATTTTGGTGCACATTGTGAGAACTCAGGCATGACATGTGAAGCAGTGGCCCTCTAGCACAAGTAATCTGATGATATGAAGTAATTGATTGGGTTTCCTTCCAGCTGAATCCAAAACAGTAGGTCCAAAAAAACTTTGTGGGTCCTGAATTTCAACCATATTCTAGCCTATTTTGGACATCCATGGACCACAAGCTAAGTATCTGTTTGATGGTTGCAGACACAGGCATCAGAGGGAGTAATTGTCAATATCGTGATGAAACACAGACTCCAAACCATTCATGGACTGCAACTTCCAACACACTATTACCATGCCTCAATGACTGGCAACACTTGTAAATGTGGCTGTGTTGGCACCTTGGCACAGTCAACTTACTTTGAGATGAAGGTAGAGGTCTCACACCCATTCCGCCCATTCCTCACCATTTTCCTCTGCTTTTTTGGTACATAACACTGATGTATTTATATGGGTAGTGTTAATAAACAGCTATCTTCACTTTTACACCTATATCTAGCCTATAACAAGCACTCTCCCTGGACAAGAGGGAGGAGGTGGGATCTCTTCTCCTCACTGAGGGGTTCTACTGTGTACAGGGATAGATAATGATGTATATAATTTATACATGACAGGGAATGGTGCTGCAAGAGGGAGGAAGGGGGGAAATGGGGAGAACTGACAGAGTGAGAGAGAGGGGGAGATATAGTAGACTCCCTGAAGTCCCTGTAGTAGTTAGAATAGGCATGGAGTAACAAGGAAAATAGGTCAGTATGGAAGATCCTATCTTGCAGGATGAAGTATTGACTATGTGGATCACTTGTAGGCTATGTCTAAAGGGCAAATGACTGCTATTAATGGCTAGGAGGAGTTTTGGACAGTAGGTCAAGTGTGTGATCCATGGCCAGCAAAAGTTCACCTCTGTTGATAGTGAACCCATGTTCTGGTAAGCCAGGAACTTCCCTCCCTGCTATATCTTTTATCTACCTTTGTTCTACTCCATTATTAGGCCTAGGAATCAAAGAAGCGAACACTTTTGTGCCACAGATCTCCCAGGGTAAGCAAACCTTTTCCTGACAACATATTCTCTTTTATGGCTATTCTAGCTACTACAGGGACTTCAGGGAGTCTACTATATCATTTATTATGACTATTCTATCCTATTTTCATGCACATTTTACAAGGGGAAAGTCTAGATATTTAGGTAAGTGACAATGTCTCCCCCCTCTCTCTCACTCTGTCAGTTCTCCCCATTTCCCCCCTTCCTCCCTCTTGCAGCACCATTCCCTGTCATGTATAAATTATATACATCATTATCTATCTCTGTACATAGTAGAACCCCTCAGTGAGGAGAAGAGACCCCACTTCCTCCCTCTTGTCCAGGGAGAGTGCTTGTTATTAGTGATGCCAATGGCTAAGCCAATCACTTTCAAATATTTCAACTTGGAGCTTCAAATATATTAGTTAAAAATCTAAGAATATTTGAGCAGATGGATCTACCCAGAAGCCGGTGAGTCTCCTGCCAACACCAAGCAAACTGTGTAGTTGGTTTAAAGATATTTGACCAGCTACAAAACAGCTCAAAAAATGAGCCATTTTGTAGCTGATAGAATAATTCTTAATGGCCTTCATGGATTGCTTAGTGCTGGCAGTAGACCCACCAGCTTTTGGGTAGATCCGCATGCTCAAATATCTTTAGATTTTTAACTAATTTATTTGCAGCTACAAGTCAAAATATTTGAAAGTTATCTGCTTAGCCATTGGCATCACTACTTGTTATAGGCTAGATATAGGTGTAAAAGTGAAGATAGCTGTTTATTAACACTACCCATATAAATACATCAGTGTTATATACCAAAAAAGCAGAGGAAAATGGTGAGGAAAGAGTGGAATGGGTGTGAGACCTCTACCTTCATCTCAAAGTAAGTTGACGGTGTCAAGGTGCTGACACAGCCACATTTACAAGTGTTGCCAGTTGCAGTCTTTGAAAATGTGGGAAAAAAACTTTTACCATGCTCACAAATGGTTTGGAGTCTGGATGAAACAATGAATGATGTTTCTGATTGCCCAGGCAAATTGGTAGTAGGTATGGCCATGGCACTGGGGAAGCTCTAGCACTTTGTTCTTCTTTTCGAATTGTTGGGATCAGGCCAATCCAAGCCCAGTCCAAGTATTAGTTACCAAGGCCTATTTATAGTATGTAACATATGTAGGCTGTACTATAGGAGAATGATAGATGTCCAACTGTGTGCTTCACTATCACAATCTCAGCCTTAAAAACACTCTCAGCTCGTCCATATTCCAACAGGTTATGGGCCCTGGATCTTCTCATATTTAAATAACTCATAATTAACATATTATGGACCTTTTTGGTGACAACGAGGAACAGGAGCCGCAAGCACAAGAACAAACCCCTAAACATGCAAAAAGGGTCTACCATACCAGGCAGAATCCCCATCCTCCTGGCAACAAATCTTCTGAGGACAGGACACCTTGCATCAATTTAATTCACACCAAAGAATATTCACATGTCAACAAGATCATGGACGGTGATCATTTGATGGACAAGAACTGGCACAAGTGGAAAGAGAGGATGCTGAGAGTTTTTATCAATTGCAACATAACTGGGTACGTAACTGGCGATGTGAAGTGACCAGATGAATTTAGCGATCCCATTGGTGCTCATAACTGGGACAAGAACAACACCTGGGGTCAGCAAGTCATTATTCATAATGTCACTTCATCTCAGATGAATTACATCGGATCAAAATCAATGGCCAAAGCAATGTACTCGGCACTCTCAGTTACTCACGAAAACAAGGTGCATCAAACCATAAATCACATTCAGTGCCTGTTATACAAGACCAAGCTACAGGATGTTGACGACCTCCTAAAACATCTCGACACCCTGAAATCATATCAAGATTGCATCAACAAATTCCCCAATGCCAAATTTCATATTTCTGACACACACTTCAAAGTGATCATTTTGGTGTCTTTACCTTCATCATGGCAAACCTACATCGAACCTTATAACAGAAATGCTAATGACCCCAACAATCCCGATCCTAAGTGATAGCTATCATCTGATGCACTCATTGGTTTATTATGTGAGGAATATAAGATTCATTTGACTAGATCTAATAACAGGAACAATAAAAATGGTACCTATGGAAATGTGAATCTGGTGAAAACCCAGAATGCTAATGGCACTGGTAAATCCCTGGAAGATCAAATCATGGATCATAAATCCTCCATCAAACCTTATTGCAATCATTGCAAATGTGCTGGACATTGGTTGACCAAATGCCATAAATTTGATGGCAACAAATGTCAGAAGTGCAGGAAAATTGGACACTATGTGAAGAATTGTTGAGGAAAGAAGAAGAGTAAAGAGAAGGACAAAAAGAAGGCAGATGAATCCAATATAGTCAAGGAACACATCACATTCCCGGTAGAGGAAGAAATGTTTAATTTCAACACATATGATGCCTATAACACTGATGGCAATGACAAGTGATTGTTTGTTTATGATTGGTTAGCGGATTCAGCAACAACATTGCATGTCACCCATCAATGCAAAGCTTTTATCGATTACACACCTTTGGGAAATAGTTCCATAACAGGTGTAGGCAGTAAAGGAGCAACTATTGCAGGCCGAGGAACTGTTGGATTAAATTTGACATGCAACAGTGTTAATTATATTCTCCATTTGGAAAATGTGCTACATGTGCCTGGAACATGAAATAATTTAATTTCGTTGGGGCAATGGGACACAGCTGGAGGATGCTATATTGGTGGAAACAGTGAAATTACATTAATCACAAAAGCTGGAACACCAATAGCACAAGGAAATAAAATTCACAACCATCTATACAGGATGAAGATGACCTTATGAAAACCACAAAGTATTGCTGCTGCACATGATCAAACATTCATTGGAAATAATACACTGCCTACTTGGGAAACATGGCACTGATGCTTTGGACATGTGGCTTACACTGGTCTTAAGAAATTACTTGATGGAAATATGGTTGACAGGTTCAATGTTGATGAACTTTCACCTAAACCTGACTGTATCACATGCATGGAAGTGAAGCAACATGTCGAGCCATTTCCAAAATCATCAAAGAGGAATACCAACCCCAGTGAATTATCACATATTGACTTATGGGGAAAGTACATGATCAAATCAATCAATGGCCATCAATACTACTTGCTATTTGTGGATGACACAAAGAGATTTGTAACTGTCAAATGCATCAAGCTAAAGTCTGATGCGGTGCAAGCTGTAATTAATTATTTGGCCCACTTGAAAACCCATGGATGAAATGCTAAGGCAATACAGATTGATTGTGGGAAAGAATTTGTAAATGAGAAGTTGGAATATTGGTGTAAGGAAAATGGTATGGACATTTGTTATACTGCACCATATTCACCTTCACAGAACAGTGTGGCTGAATGGATGAACCGAATGCTCATTGAACTGTCACAAGCAATGATTATTGCCAATCAAATGCCCGAATTTCTTTGGGAGTACACGGTCTTGCACACTGGTTTCTCTGAAATCGATCATACACCAAACATCTGCCGAAATCTACCCCTTATGAAGGATGGTACAATACGAAACCAAATGTTTCTCATCTATAAGAATTTGGAGCACCTGTTTGGGTCTTATTACAAGGACAAAAGGTAGACCATAAAATGCAGCCAAAATCAAAATGGCAGGTTTACATTGGCTATGATGATGCCATTGATGCCATCAAATATTATAATGCGGAAACACACAAGGTACTTACCTCTCACAACTTCCATAATATTAACCCTCCAGAAATTTCCACACCTCCTGAGGACATTGATGTTACACCTGATTCGCCGAGTGAGGGGGAGCCTGCAGGTAGCACACCACCAAATTTGGGTGTAACAGTTTCTGATGATTTAACTTGGAACCTTGAGCCCAATAGAAAGCATAAGCAGAAGAGTACGTTACACTCCCCCACCTATTCCAGTCGGATTCCGGTTTGTCTGGCTGGAATTACTGGAATCTCTGGAATCTGGTGGACTTTTTTTTGTATGTAGTTTTCCCTATGTAACACAATTCCAGTCGGAATAATCATCAAATTTGCAACCAGAATCCCCGGAATCTTGCCGGACTCATAATTGACTGAATTCCACAGGACTAACCGGATTCCACCCATAATGTTTCACGAAATAAAATTTATGTGGGTAGTAAGAATCGAACCCTCAGCCTGCCGAACATGCTTGCACAATTAACCACTACACCACACAGCCATAATATGTCAGCCTACTAATCAATTTAGGTACCATAGCCGGTGGCTGTGTATGACAAAGCGGTTGGCTGCATCACACATCGCTCATCACTGCTCACTCACCCCACCACCGTCCCTGCCTCTCTCCCTCTCTCCCTCCCTCCCTCCTCTCTGCTCTACCGCCGCCACCACTGCATGCACACCCACCTCCGTGGCCACTCCCACCATCACCACCACCAGCAAGAGCCGCAAATGAAGCAGATAGACGGCGGGGCGGCCCAAACGATGTAATCGTTGTTTGGGCCCTAGGTAAGTTTTTTTCTTCTCGTTTTTTGTTTTATCAATTAACTAATTGTATTCTATTAATTTTTAGGTTGTAAATATACTGGTAACAATGTGCAACGACGAAAAACGCGCAACACATGCCCATGGCCACCCAATCCCCTCCTCCCCATTTAAATGGGATGTGAGGCTGTCGACACGGGCTAGGACAGTGCAGAGGGACGCCAGGAGACCCCAGAAGGAGGATACCCACCCGGTAAGCACCCAGCAGCCCCCGTACACGCGTCGCGTCACACTGACGTGCTCAGCCCCCCAAAACAGCAGAATCCCACGACAACACCGACCCACCACCCATTCCCACTGCTGCAAGCACCTGCTTGCAGGTTGGGTAGGGTGAGTGGATGACGGCAGGCACCGACGACGATGAGGAACGAGCACCAGGGCCACGACGAGGAACGGCCCCAGGACCGCGATGACCCAACGACAACACCAGCACCGATGCCAACACCAGCACCACCCACACGTCACACCACCCGCCTCCAGCCCCATGAGCAACTGCTTGTGGGGTGGAAGACGGGTGGAACGACGCTGGTGACAACGAAATGGGGGACAACAACGACATACACCCACAATGCCAGGAGAACAACGGAGAGGGCCAGGGCAACGACGAACAAGGGACGATGAGCACCAAGACCATGACCAGGATCAGGAGGAGGACGGCAACGACGATGAGCATCAGGACCAGGACCAGGACGAAGAGGACAACAAACCAGCCGGACGACAGGCATGACCTAGCACCCACCACTGCCGCTGCGAGCAACTGCTCGCAGGGTGGAGTGGGGAGCGAGGATGTGGATGAACGAAACGACGGCGGAGGAGGGACGCACCAAGGAAGGCGCACCCAGGATGGTGCACCCACCACGACGCACCAAGGGAGACGCACCAAGGGCGACACACCCACCATGACACACCAAGGGAGACGCACCAAGGATGACACACCCACCACGATGCAACCCAGGACGACATGCCAAGAATGAGGGCCCAGGAGACGTCGCTGACAGCGACATCTCCTGGGCCATAAGTAAGTTTTTTTTTTGTTCCTTTTTGTGCTACTAACGACATCTACAGGCCCTGCACCGAACGATGCACCACCCACCCCCAGCCCCACCGAGCAACTGCTTGTGGGGTGGATGGCGAGTGGAACGAGGACGACACGGCGGGCGGCCCAGCACCCCAGCACCGGACGATGACACCCACGGGGACGGCTAGAGGCGCCAGGGAAGGGGCACGACGAGGGACGAGGATGGGGACCGAGGGGAAGAGACCACCCACCACCACTGCGGGAGGACAGCGATGATGACGAGCACCAAGACCAGGACCAGGACCAGGAGGGGAACGATGACAGCAGGGGGAACGACGGGCACCAAGGGCGACAACGGGGAGGACGACAGGGACAGCCACAACGCAGGAAACGGGGAGGACAGCAAGGAACATGAGGGGGGGACACTGTATGATGAGGAAAACAGGCAGGAGACAAAGACGACCACAACCACAACCAGGGACGACAGGAGTGGGACCAACACGCCTAGGACCGAGCACCGCCCAGGACGACGCACCAAAGAAGACGCACCAAAGAAGACGCACCCAGAACGGCACCACCAGGATGACGCACCAAAGAAAACGCACCTGGGACGGCGAACCCAGGAGATGCACCAAGGACAGCAGGGCTGCATTCCCTCCCCCTCCCCCGCATTTCACACGGGGGTTGCACCTACCCCCTCCCCCATTTTGCGTGGGGGAGGTTTTTTTTTGCTTTATGTTTTTACCTCCCCCCCTCGCACCGAACACGAGGGGTTAGCTTTTTATGTATATAAATAACCCTCCCTCTCGCAAGATGCAAGAGGGAGGATTTTTTGTTTATGTATTTAATCACATCATCCCCACTCCCTAGCATTGAACGCGAGGGATGTGGTAAATTAAATAACTTTGATCTTAATTACTTCAAAAAAATCAGAGTGATTGTCATAAATAAACCTTCTATTAGTAACAAATAATTCTCCTGTGGCTCAACTGGTTGAGCACACTTGTTTGGTTTGTCATGTGATCACTTCATGGTGAGGCCGTGAGTTCAATTCCTGCTTTGCACAACTTTATTTTGTAGGCACTTTGAAAACTTAGGACTCGAAATTTGATCCTCCATTAAACTCTAGAAACCACAGGAATCTGGTTTGTCCGGTTTGTCCGACCGGATTCTGACCGGACAAACCGGATTCCTGGGAGTCTGACCAGACAAACAGGATTCCTGGGAGTCCAACCGGAATAGGTGGGGGAGGGTAAATTCCAGCTAGTTTTGCTTCAGTTGTTCTAGCTAATATATAGCTAGCAGAGTTAGAACTGTTTAGTAGGTAAAGCAGAATAGTTCGAGTGATGTAGGAAGGTGAGCAAAGGCGATATTACATAGCTACTGTGTTTCTTGACGAGGTTGTTAGATGAGGTTGACGAAGTTCAAACGAAGCGAGCAACAAGCTAAGACCTTTTTTGATCTTTACTGCAAAGTGAGGGGGATAAAGTGTCGAGTCTCTATTTCCCTATTCTCAATGACTATGTACAGGCCTTTATACTAAAAATCTAAGTGTTAATGGAATAAAGAAAAGTCCGATAAGGCTGTAATTAATATGAACTAAAGAATGAATTGATTCTATGCACTGCATATCGCTAGACTGTTACCTAGAGTTACCATATCAAAAACCGCCTTACAAACGTGCCCACAACCACTAGCCCAAGTATGGTCCGATGACCATGGATAGCACTGATGGCTATGTTAACACAGCTAAGCACAGTTGGGTGACTAAGTGGGCCTTCAGCGAAATAGCTAGTGATAGCTAAGCAAATGCTATCTTTAATCAATGCTGTAAACGAGGAGCTAGAGCTGCAAGAGTCGAAAGAATGTCGAGGGAAGGTGATGTCGTGGATGAATGTTGCTGTTTGGTGCATAAGAGTCATCCTGTAGAAGATAATAAGCTAGGCGATATCTGGTATCGCAGCTAAGCCTTGTAAAACACCATATATACAGATTCCGCGCCCAGGCATCACTAGTGCGCATCAATGTAAATGGTTGGGGAAAGATGGCATCACCCAAGCACTGATTACTAATAACATCAATGATCAACAAATAAATCATGTCGTTGATGCTAATACCTCGGCAGAAATGTGGGAGAATCTACAATCTATACATGAGACTGTGGGACTTGCTGGTATCATGGCAGCAAAGTGTTGTCTCCTTAATACAAGGGCTGATGACACTACCAATATCATAGATCACATCAATAATCTCCAAGAACAGCATAATGCACTTATTAATATGGGAGAGCGCATCACAGATCAAGAATTCAAGTTGATCATAATCATGTCACTACCAGAATCCTGGGATGTGTTTTAAACTTCCTATCAGGGAAGTACGCTCAGTGGTTACAAGGTCAAGAGCAACCTCAAGCGCTAATGTCTTCCCAGGAATTTTCATCAGTCATTATACAGGAGTACTACTGTCATCACCATGATGATCATCCATCAAATAGTGTTATGTACTATGCACACAACGACGGGCCCCCAAAGAAAAAGAACAATACTAATTCTTCAAATACTCCTAAGCCTACATACAAAATATGTGGATGACAAAATCACATGACAAAGAATTGTTGTTACAAAGGCAAGCCAAAGTGCAGCAAGTGTGGGAAGTTCGGCCATCAGACCGAGAAATGTTGGGGTGGAAAGAAGCCCAACAACAAAACTCCCAATACTAAACAGGAATGCACAAATGTTACACATGATCCACAAGAGGACAAATTAGTAGCCTCTACATCATATGTAACCAAAAGTGACAATAGTGAGTCTTTTTCCTTTTACCCATGGATTCTTGACTCAGCAACCACATCATATTACTAAGACAAAGTCGGTGTTTACCAACTACATGCCCACCAAACCTATTCCTGTTACAGGATTAGGTAATATTCATGTTCACGCATATGGACACAGGACCATAGAAGTCCTAATGTCATCAAGTCAACAGGCTCAGACTATAATACTACATGATGTCCTATATGTTCCTGATGCACAAGATAATTTATTATCGATTTCTCGCATCGATCATTCAGGGGGACAAGTGCGCTTGGCACAAGGATGAGCTTACCTAATAAATAAAAATAATCAAACAGTAGCTGAAGCTAGTCTAGTTAATGAGCTATATGTTCTTGATTTTTTCAGGCAAGCAGACTCACCCAAATGTGCTAACATAACTCATCCATCTCAAAATACTTGGAACAAGTGGCATAGAAAATTCGGACATGTGGGAATTCCTGTACTAAAACGGTTAAAGCATGGGAATCTAGTTACCGGATTTGATGTGGATACCAACTTATTATTTTTGGAATGTGAGCCATGTATAGCCGCAAAACGGGCACACATGCTGTTTCTGGATCATGCTGAACCACAGAATACTGTACCTGGTGAATTAATACATACTGATCTGTGGGGTCCCACTAGTACCCAGGCACTCACAGGTGCATGGTATAATATTGTTTTAGTTGATGATAATTCCAGGCACCTTACAAGCAAACAAGTCAAAACAAAAGACAAAGCTTGTACAAGGTTACAAAACTATCTCACATATATTGAGCAGCAATTTAATTTCAAACCAAAACAAATACGGTTTGATCAAGGATGAGAATTCATTAATCAGAAATTTATTAAGGTGTCCAGCGAACATGGGATTAAAATAGAAACTACTGCACCTTATTCGCCATCCCAAAACGGCATAGCAGAACAGTTTAATCATACCATTATTGAGTTAGTGCAAGCTATTATTCTCGCATGCAATGTTCCCAAGGATTTATGGCATGAAGCTGTTAATCACGCTACCTACATTAGGAATAAATCTTTCACATGTGCTATCAAGGGCAAAACTCCTGAAGAAGGTTACACAGGACATAAACCCAACATTTCTCATCTACAAGAATTTGGCAGCCCCGTATGGGTGCTAAACAAGGCACATCAATCAAAATTTGATCCCAAATCTCACAAAATGATGTTCATCGGATTTGTTGATGGACCATGTGCTATTAAATATTACAATGCATGCACACATCATGTGAGCACAACACAAAATTATCACTTTGCACACGCTCCTCCCGACATACAATTTGAGGGGGAGGAAGAGAATAACGGAGATCAAATTGAATTAGTCAGGCACTGTGAGAATTTAAAACACAAACATCCAGAAGGTGACTCGCCTCCCATCGAGAGAAATTTGAGACCACGAAAGCCAGTCAATTATTGAATATTGGATGATCTGCTTCTAGCATATGATCCATCCCTGGAATTAACAGCTTTGGCCAGTGAGAATCCAGAGGAGGAATCATGGGTCAACTCAAATGATGTAATGAGTGCTATTCTAGATCACGCAAATTTAGCATCAGAAGACCCACAAAGTTTGAAAAAAGCACATAAAATGTCCAAGTGGCCTGAATGGGAAAGCACTATCCAGGTTGAGTTGCAACAACTCAAGGATCAGCAAACATGGAAACTTACTAATCCACCGGATAATCATAACCCCATCAAGAATAAATGGGTATTCCTTAAGAAATATAATAAAGAGGGCACATTAATGAAACATAAAGCCAGATTAGTGGCTAAAGGTTGTTCCCAATTATTGGGAATGGATTATGTTGATGTGTTCTCACCTGCTGTTTGGCTGGAATCCCTGTGTGCAATTCTTGCACTAGCTGCTCTCGAAGACTGGGACATTTGTCACATGGATGTTAAGGGCACATACCTTAATGGAATCCTGAAGGATTCACAGATGGCACAATGAGCATATGTGAATTAATAAAAATGCTCTATGGACTTAAGCAATCTGGACGTGAGTGGAATATCCAACTCACTAAACTCACAGCTCATGGATTCAAAATTTTGCATTCTGACCCATGTGTCTATATCCAAAGGGGACCAGATGGCACACAAATAATAACCATATGGGTTGATGATTTATTACTTTTCACAATTACTATTGAATCCATGGCGAAACTCAAACAGGAAATTAGCGAAATGTTTGAGGTATCCGACCTTGGCAAACCTAACAAATTGTTGGCATCGAGATCAATCATGATAATACAAAGAAGACGATCACAATCAGTCAATCAACATATATTGATGCTACCCTTAAGAAGTATGGGATGGCCGATGCTAATTCAGTTACTACTCCAATGGACTCAAACCTTAAATTTGAGCCTGGAGAATCGGAGACCGTAAATAGAAGCAATAATTACACATCCATGATTGGCTCCTTAATGTATGCCACCATTGCCATGCGACCTGATATTGCATACACTGTGAACAGATTAGCATCATTCACAGCAAATCCTACTTTGTCACATTGGAACACTGTAAGGGCAAGACCCAGAAGAAGAGGAAACACAGAGGGCACAAAGGCACCAGGGGCCACAAGGGCACAGGGAGTCTATAAAGACTATAATGACAGACTGTCAAGGCTATAAAGCTGGGGAGATACTTAGATGTTGGATTAAGGTATCTCTACTACTACCAGTTGCCCATAATAGGGCTGTAGGTAAATAATACCAAATGAGGGGAATAGAGTAGGATAGAAGGGAATGAAATGGAAGTATAAACAATAGGTAGGGAATTATATATACCTGGGGGTAGTTCCCTTACAAACACTGCTAAGTGTGTCATGTGCTATCTTAAGGGGACAAAGAACTACTGGATCACTTATTCAAGAATAGATGATCCGAATGATTACATTCATGGATATTCAGATGCCAGCTTTGCTAATAATGATGATCACATGTCAGTATCCAGATATAGTTTCATGAAAGCTGGTGGCACAATCACTTGGGGATCCAAGAAACAAAATTCTGTTTCCCTATCATCAACTGAAGCTGAGTATATTTGTTTGTCGGATGCAGCGTGCAATGCCTTATGGTTACAAAGTCTATATTCAGAATTGGGATATACCCAACTAGAACCGACTTTGATCCGCAGCGATAATTTAGGCTCATTAGCGATCGCTGAAAATCCACACTATCATAAGTGTACTAAGCATTTCAACATCAAACATCACTTTATCCATGATCAAATCAAAAATGAAACTGTTCAACTAAAATATTGTCCCACTAGCGAAATGACTGCTGATATATTTACTAAAGTGTTACCAAGACAACTTTTGATGCATCACCGTGACACTCTCAATGTATCCTCCACTTGAGGGGGAGTGTTGAGGTAATGGTCTGTGCAGTGGCAAGTGGAGAACCTCGTAATCTAAGACATTTGTAGTAATATATATTCTGAGGTTAAACTTAAAATAATAACTTCTCCCGCGCACCCGCACTCACGCCGTGTCCACCATCAATAAGCTATTCCGGCTATCTACATACGATAATTGATCGTATCAACGAGGCATATCACATTCTCAACAAGAACTCGGAATTACAGGCTTGAGGAACGGTACACTGGCATGGTCAGCACGCGGTCCCGTGATGTTGTCACTGAGACCGGCCCTAAATATGCTCAATGTTCAATGTTCGAAGCTCACCTCTGCTACACCTCAAACGCAAGAATGGCCGCCCCACAAGCAAATTATGCGGCTATCGGTGGTCACCTCCACGGATTAGCGAACGAAGTCGTGCTCCTTCCAAATGTCGCCCCGGTCACCCTGCAACAAGTGCAAGGCCTACTTAATCAGCTCGAAAACAGGTTGATGGACCGGTGAGTTGTCTCGTCTTGGATGGGGCTTTTGTCCTGATATTTCTCTGGACAGTTTGGATCGCATCCCCATCCAGCTCCATAACTCCGAATTCCCAAACGCATCTCGTCTGCTATACCCTCCAGGGGCCTTCGAAAACTTTATGCCTAGAACGAAGGCTGATTTAGAGCGGTGGACGGGTATGAACGACATTTTTAACTCAGCCGTGTTGTTAACCTTCCCCTAGCACAGCAGTGCCAGCAAACAGCAGCAGCTCTTGGTCTTCCCCCACTTCCCCACGGTACCATTGTTGCAGTTCGGCGAGACCAAATCAAAACCTTCCTTGGTGCTATATAAAGATGAGCACCTCTTCTTGATGATGACGCAACGTGTAACTGCTGTTTCTCATACCTAAGATTAGATGCAAATCTGATACTGTAGTCTTCATAATTTGTGTACCAAGTTTGTACTCAACATGCCCAGGCCTTTACTTGATCCCATTGTCGCACACATAGTAGTTGATCTTGTCCTTACTGTACGACTGATCCGATGTGGGAAAACACCTGTACCATACGGTGGGAAACGATCGGTCGACGTATATGTCGTCAACGTATGGATCGAAGAGAGGAGCATTACCCGTAGAGGACGGATCGGCTGATGGGCCACATATGCCCACCTACCAAAGCAACAGGGCCGCCGGAGATGGTTCGACCGGTCACTGTTGGGGCGTCCATTCTGTCAGTGATGGATGTACCAGATAGTTCGGCCGAGGTTACAAGTTGCAGGGCACCCTTCATGTAATGGCACGTTGAGGATGGCTCGGCTGATTATCTATGTATGCCCACCTACCAACATCAGGCTGTCGAAGATGAT
>QMFE01007290.1:0-12639 GCA_003314665.1 Tricholoma sp. MG77 | reverse complement strand
GGATGAGCAAAAACTTGGCCATCAATATCTCTTGATCATCCGGGTACAACATTTTGCCACCCAGCTTGATAGATTCATTAATGACTGATCCAATGATCATGATTTTTCAAGAATGATGTATATTTTCCTGGCCATATGTAGATCTAGACCTAGGGCCTGGATTAAAATTTCAAACACGCCCTGACATGAGGGGAATTCAAAGTAAGGAAGATCAGCAGCAGGATCATCATGATCATGAGGATTGTCTGGCCCCCGTTGTAACTGTGGCGGCAGCACCCACAGCGGAGTTTGTAGCAGAGCCTGTGCCAGAGTCCGGCATTTCCCTTAGTGGTCACATGACCTTGTTGATAGAGACGCGTGTGTGTAGATAGAGAATTCATCTTTGCTTGTTCGTGCCCGTATCCACTCATGTCTAGTAGTAGACGCGAGTCCGTTCCCTTGAGTCCGCTGACTCCATCTGGTGACAACGGGGATTTTCCTTCTCAACTGCTTCCATCTCCACTTCTGTCTCTGTCTCATCTCTGTCACTGTTTCGGCCCCTGTCTTTCCGTTATTCATTAATCTTAAAATTCACCACCTGTCGCTCTATTTTCGTTCTATTTAGGTACACCCGATCTCGGCCGAAACACGATGCGCCTACCATTCCACCTCGCACTGTGCCTCGTGCTCCGCCTCATGGCCAACACCGCATCCGCAATGCTGGCAAAACCTATACGACGAGATCCCAGGGGCAGATACCTGCCTGCTACCATAATCAACGAGCATAGCGAACCGACCTCGCTAACGAGCTCCTTCATTTTCCCATCAACACCCGATCTCACAACCAGCCCCGCTTCAACCAGCCCCATGTCTACCAGACCAGACACATCACCACCTGCACCACCACCCACACCCCAACCCTCCACAATTCCAATCCCACCCGACGACGACGACGAATTCATGCCTGAGACCACCTCACCGTTCTGGGGCGATGACGAACATGAGACAGAAAACCCGCAAGACTTTCTGAAGTCAATGCAACGCTGGGGCCTCAACAAGAGCAATGCCACGAACGCACAGAAGTTAGAAAACTTCGAACTCAACCTGAAGTCCGGAGCAGCAGCGGAACGGTGGTGGGACAGTCTATCCCCTGGCGACAAAGACACGTGGGACCACCTCGTGCTCGCATTTAAACGACGTTGGCCCAGCAAAACGCCAACCGTAAAAACCATCAAGGAGAAACAAGCAGCACTGGAACAGACTAGAATCAGCAAGGAGGAGGTCAGGAAAAGGATAACGACGAATGGCGTGGAGGAGTTAGCACATGTCGTCTGGGCGGACAAGATCGAACAACTCGCAGCGGCGATCCTGGATGCAAACGGCCTACTGTAACAGGATCTGGGCACACCACATGGGCCACGTTCTGCAGCGCCATACGGATAGCTACACTCACCCAGATCGCCAAGGCAAAGGAGGAAGAGAGGGAAGCACGAGATTTATGGGAGCAGGTGAAAAGGTTCCAGGAACTACGTGAGGCATCCGCGTGGGACGTCACGAACGCACTACAATGACTCACCATGAATAATACACCATTCCCCACCCCACACTTCCTAACCCTCCGAACACAACCACCCACGCCACAGAACTACCCACAAACACAGCCACCCAACGTGAACAATCAACAACCAGCACGTGGTGGCCACCAACCACCCGGCGCCTACCATGCACCGAACCAACCAGCAAATAGACAGAACAGAACCCCCACCGAACGTATGGACGACGTCATATGGCGCGCACTCCCCATCCACCCGAACACCCCAGCCGGTTGAGCATTGTACAATGCCCAGATCATACAGTGGAACACCAAATATGCTGGACAGCAAGTGAGCGAGATACGACCATACCCTCTCTCCCCAGGAACTACACCTGTCGCATCAGGAGAGTGCTGGAAGTGTGGCATGCTTGGACACATGGGCCCCGGCTGCGAGAACCCCATCCCAATCCCAGGTTTTGAAAGCCGATGGAGATCCATCGCCACATCCATCAAACGCAGCTGCCCACCAACCGCAATGGGGAACATCAATTTCGTCAACGAAGTCAACCAGTGGACTTCAAGGGAAGAGTACGACCAACATGTGATCGCGAATTACTTAGCAAGCCAGGGAAAAGAGTAGGGGTTGTCAGCGTAGAACAGGGAGTTCCGCGGGCAACCCAAACGGCTGGAAGTTAGGGCAACAGAGTGGTCCTTGGGTGTGAGGAGGCACCATCCAAGGGCGAAGGAATGCCATCGGTCACTGGGTGCATCTTACATAGTAAGGGGGAAGCTTTACCGGACAATATAGCTGTTATCCCAGACACCACCATGTATGCAACCAACACAGAATCCATAATTCTTGACCTGTATTGCATGGAGAGCGACGACAAGCAAAAGAACACAGTACCGTTCTTGCACACAATTGAACTACATGGACCACAAGGGGAGATAGTAAGAGTAAAAAGCACATTTGACGATGGTGCCATGGTCAGTGCCCTCGACCTAAAAGTGTTCCAAAGGTCCAAACACCGCCTTGAAAGGCTTCAACGGTCTAACCGCATTCTACGCATGGCAGATGGCCGATTAGTGCCCTCGATGGGTGTCTGGAATGGAGAAATCACAGTCAGTGGAGTGTCAAAGGATGGCACATTTGAGGTCTTCGATAGCAATGGAGCCTGGCTCGCTCTGTTTGGGAAACCTCTGCTGAAAAGGTTCAAGGCAGTTCATGACTACGACCTAGACATAGTAAAGATCCCCAAGGGTGATGATTCAGTGCAATTGCAAAACCAACACCCACAAGGGGGAGGGACATCTTCACCAGAACAGCGCATAAACTTCAAGGGGGATCAGTGCACGTCCCCCTCGAGGCAAGTCCCACATGATAATCATAAAAGCGAACTGGTTGATGTAGCAGTAAGCCAAACAGCACCATTAGCCGAGAAAGGTCAAGACAATGAAAAGCGCATTAACTCCCAGGGGGACCACTGTGCATCCCCCTCGAGGCAAGTCTTCCAACATGATGGTTTTATGGGTGAACTGGTTGATGAGGCGATAACTGGGCAAACAGAACATGAGAATCATTCAGAGTGCAAGACCAAACCGCCAGAGGAACAGGACAAGCCTGAAACACCAAAAACTCAACACCTGCTCACGCAAGATGGAAACAGGAGACGCACAAAGGACGAACGTGCTAAGTGGTGAGTAGCCAATGGTTTGAACAAAAAAAGGTCCCGAACAGACCGAACAACAGCAAAGTGCAAAAGATTAGGAAAACCACTGCGGGAAAAAGAACAACCAGCCTCTCAACCATCATCACACACCAAAATACTCCTCACTAATAATTTACCTAATAACCCAGATCCCAAACCTAACCACAAAGACAACATATGGAACATCAACTCAGAAGAACAAAACATCGATGCTGGCACAGAGCAAAAGATACTGCCAGGCAACCTAGACAAAGCAGTGTTCACCCGATTATCAGACCCATTCAAAGTTGAAAGGGTGAACGCAGTGCTTGCAGAACTAACCATAGGTGACGACTTGACCAAGGAACAACACGTAAGCATTGATGATTTACTCCGTGAGTTTGCTGACTGCTTTGCACTATCCATGAGTGAGGTAACAGTAGTAGAAGGAGCCACACACAAGTTGAACATACCTGAAGGCACCACATTCAAAAAGAAGGTAAATCAGTGTCCACTCAGTGGGCCTCAAAAAGAGTATTTCAATGGTGTGCTGGACAAAATGTTAGAGGCAGGTATAATTGCCCCAATTAACCACAGCGAGGTCAAGTGTTGCGGTGCAACCACCTTGGAAAAGAAAGCACATGAAGGCACAGGCTTAAACATAGAAGAACTTCAGCACCGAGTCAATGATGAATGTGTTACAGCAGGAATACCTTCAGCCTTCAAAGACCTTCCCCTGAAAACTTTCAAACAGCCATCCACAGCACCGGAGGAAGCACAAACCAAGTGGCGAGTGTGTCAAGACTTCGCTGAACTGAACAAAGTAACACAGGTACCACCCATGCCTCAAGGTGACATACGGGCCAAGCAACAGCACCTGAGTGGCCACCGATGGGTAAATACATTTGACTTTGCAGCAGGATTCTATGCTTGCGAGATCAGCCCAGAGGACCAGCCATATGTATGCTTCTATGTTGAAGGAAGAGGGTACTTCTGTTACAAGCGCATGCCATTTGGATTAACAGGTGCACCCTCTACCTTTGCAGAAATGACAGCTCAAGCACTGGGCGACCTTGTAGGCATACTTTTTGAACTGTTTGTAGATGATGGTGGAATGGCTGGGGATGACTTCGTAGAAACATTGGCCAACATCCGGACACTGCTAACCAGGGTAAGAGAAAAGAGGCTCTCCCTATCAGCGGCCAAGTCAAAGTTCTTCATGACAGAGGCTGTCTTTGCGGGAGCAAGGGTGGGACCAACAGGTATAAAACCAGACTTGACAAAACTGACAGCCATTGTGGACTGGAAACGACCCACAGACCTACAGAATCTAGCTGCATTTACAGGACTTACAGGCTATATTCAGATCACTAATCAAAGGCTATGCAGCTTTGGCCCAGCCACTCACTGACTTAGCCAGAGGTCTTGACCTCCCGAAGGGGAAGGGTAAAGCAGCATATCGGCGTGCCATGAAAGGACACTCACTGGTAGGTCTATGGAAGGAAGAACATGAAAAAGCCTTCTTGGGACTGAAAATTGCCTTAACCAATGAACCGGTTTTAAAGGGACCAAAATTTGATGGCACACCCTTTGTAGTCACTACGGATGGTTGCAAATATGGTTTTGTGGGCATGTTATCACAGAGACATACTACAGTCCTACCAAATGGAAAGGAGGTCACACACATACATCCAGTCGCATTCAGCAGCAAACGAACATCTGAAACAGAAGAGAAGTACAAACCATATTTACTGGAATTTTCTGCACTGAAGTTCTCCCTAGACAAATTCTCTGACCTTATATGGGGCTACCCAGTCAAGCTAGAAACTGACTGTCAAGCACTCAGAGACCACCTACTAAATGACAAACTGAACTCCACCCACGCTCATTGGAGGGACGGCGTACTAGCACACCAGATCATAGATGTACGACACAGACCTGGCCGCCTTAATCCTGTGGCAGATGGTATCAGCAGGAAGTATGTGAACCTACCCACAGAATAAAATGATGGCCATACATGGACAGTAAGTGAAGACTGGGAAGCACAAACTGGCATTCAGAATGACATATTCCAAATTGAGTCACTATCCACTTATGAGGCTCTCAAAACCCGATTTGCTAACGAAAAAGTGTTCCGGAATGCCATAGAAGCACTGGCTGAACTAGATCATGGGAAAAGTATTAGAGAACGGAAGAAAGCCAAGCACCAACAGAAGGGTACATGATTCAAGATGGCAAGCTCTGGAGGATAGGTAACACCAAATCCACATGGGCAAAACTGCGAGTAGAGTGCATACCACAATCAGAGGCAGTCGCACTAGCATGGGAAGTACACCAGAATGAGGGGCACTTTCACCAAGACAATGTAAAAATTGCACTGATGGACAGGATAGCTAGCCCACACCTTGACCAATCAATTACCAAGGCAATCATGGACTGTGGTAAGTGCAAAGGACATGGCCCAAAACACTTACATTCACTACTAGAACCCATAACACGACGCCACCCATTCGAGCTTCTTGTTGGAGATACCTTGTCTATGCCAAAAAGAAAAGGGGGTTTTATAAAAATTGGATTATATGCAGACATCTACTCACAGCATGTATGGGCAGATAAACTCAAGACAGCTTCATCAGCAGCCACCACTTGCAAGACATTTAACAACATCTGCACCACATTTACAGCACCAGAGGCCTTCATGGTCGATGGAGGTTCGGAGTTCGACAATGATGCACTCCATGAAGCATGTGCCACACGTAACGTGGAGCTACGAATAGTTCCAGGATATTCCCCCTGGATCAACAGACTGATAGAAGGAATGAACGCAAAGCTGTTGGGGAGGCTAAAGAGATTGTGCTTACCAGATCTAGGGGAGGATGAATACAATGCAATGGATGTACCAGCTTCATGGCCAGACCACCTCGAGGAAGCAGTCGAATTTCTTAACAACTGTATCCTGCCAAACCTCAAGTTCTCACCCAATGAACTCCTCCTAGGCATCATAATCAACACAAAGCGCACACCAGCAGATCAATCCAACAAGGAAGTGTCAACAGAGGAGGTCAAAATCCAGATGGCATATGTAGAACAACAGTGATTAGATGGGTACACACACATATCTTCTCATGCCCACAGACGGAAGCTGGTGTTCGACAGGAAGGTACTAGCCTGAGCACCAAGAGCTGGTACAAGTCTACAGAAGTGACCTGGACTTCACATTCAAGACAGAACGGAAAATGGTACCAAAGTGGTCAGCACCACGCCAAGTAACAAGCAGAGACCGCAATTCCTACAAATTAGAAACACTAGAAGGACTACCCATCGGCAACAGATTCTCCTCACGACGACTCCGCAGATTCATTCCCCGCACTGGCACAATGCTACACGAGGCTCAAACAGCCATCAAGAAGCTATGGGGTGACCAGGAAGACAAAGAAGACATTGTGCAGGAGGAAGTAAGGAGAATAGTGATTGATGAAGATGGTGACATAGAGTGGGAGGATGTAGAACATGAGGAAGACAAAGAACCAGAACCATCAGACCGCTGAGCTGAGATCAAAGATGGCCCTGGCTGTCAACCGACACCGGCTATATTCAGGCCCCGACTTGCATATATATATATATCAGAGCTGAGTCCAGATTTTATTTCACTTCCACTCCCACCGTCCCACACTCCAATGATCACTGACATACCTGACGCAAACACCTCTTCTCATGGATGGTACTTGGGATGGATTTCATTCCTCCTCCTTCTGTGGCTTATAGTAGCCATCAGCTCCATAACTACATGGATTGTACTAGCCCGCCGACCATCATCACCAGCCTTTCGCAATGTCAAACACGGCGAACCACCCAGCTTCGTCGACTTGGAGCTGGTCAGAGTACATCGCCGAATGTCCCCAACATCAACCATCCAGTTACTGCCTGACGCCCAGCGATACATTTCCTGACCTTGACAACTCACGACCCCCACCACTCGAGATCAACCATCCCCACCAAATGAGGTTCATGGAGCGATGCCTGTGGTCCTAAACGATGTTTCTGTGTCGGGCCTTAGGGGGAGCGATTGTCATGGACATGCCTCCTGAGGTACAAGGGCTGAGGTGAGGGTAAGGCATTGGTGCCTTGTATATACATATTTTTCTTTTTGTTTTGAGTTGAGATCGCAATGAGGGTGTTGCTACTTGGAGGGGGGGAACATGTAACTGTGGCAGCAGCACCCACAGCGGAGTCTGTAGCAGAGCCTGTGCCAGAGTCCGGCATTTCCCTTAGTGGTCACGTGACCTTGTTGATAGAGACACGTGTGTGTAGATAGAGAATTCATCTTTGCTTGTTCGTGCCCATATCCACTCACGTCTAGTAGTAGACGCGAGTCCGTTCCCTTGAGTCCGCTGACTCCACCATGTACATGTTGAGGCTGGCAACATGTGACAATCTGCCCTGCCAGTGAGCTGGACTTGAATGGCATGATACTAGGCACTACATCAACCCTAAACTAGATTTGCAGATTAATTTTGCTGGCTGACTCTCCTGGATGTCGAGATATCATGTGTAGTTGAGCTTGATTAGGGTTAAGGAGATGATGTATAAGTCAAGAAATGGAGGTGGTGAATTTTTGAAGTAGCATGTGTTCTAAATAGCAGCATTCTAAAATGTTGCTGGGGGAAGAAAAGGTTTGGGTGCAAGGATGAGCAGAGGCATAGTATGAATGCTTGTCTGATCGCGAGCTCATGCCAATGGAGTAAGCAAGAGTTCAGGTAACCTGCAAGTCAAGCTCAACTCTGTCAGGGGACCACCTGACGAGGTCTACAACTGCGCGCACACTGTCGTGAGTACTCGTGAACACCTCGCGAACATCTACGAACACCTACGAAGTCCTACGAACACCTACGAAGCTCATGAAACACCTTTGAAGTACTTCAAACTGCTTCGAACGACTTCAAATTACTTTGTACGGCTTCGGGCGACTTCCTACCATTCCGCACCTCACCTACGACCACCCCCTGCACTTCGATGATGACACCGAAGCTATGGAACACTGCTCGAACTCATTTAAAGATAGCAGAACAACCGTTGATGCGCCCCTGATGTGTGCTCGCTTCCCCTGTCTTGCTTCTGCATGCAGACAGGTTTATTTTACTTTGTCACACGGTTTCTTGTACGTAGTCACACCCTTGCAGGGAAACACCTTAGACTTTTCTCTTTGGTTTTCCCTTTCAAGGTGTGTAGTATTTCTTGTATAGTTGGCTTTATCTAATACTTTGGTTTTCCCTTGCAAGCATCACATGATATTCGCGCTGATTGTAAGGTTGCCCTTACAGAAGAAAAGTCTCCTCTTTGGTAGACTGAGAGTAGCCGAGATTTCCGACAGTTTGCAACCGACATCGCACATGTTCCAAATGTCGCGAACATCAGCTATCTATCCCTCTACCCCCTTTAAACCTCGATACCCTCATCAAATCGCCACAATGAGTTCCGAAACTACTGACGAACGAGTGGCGCAACTCAAAGAAATGTTCACGAGGATGACCAAAGCGTTAAACCGAATGACTCTCCAATTTGACAAGGTGATATTGGGTACCCCAAAGTCTGCAGATGTGAATGTATTACCAAGTGTATCTAACCCTACTTCCGAGACTTCGCCACTCACACCTCACGAACATGACCTACCACCTGTTCCTCCAAAAACATCGCACGAACCCTCAACTCGCGTTAAGCCAGCGAATCCCAGTGAATTTTCGGGCGACCGCGCGAAAGGCCACGCCTTCCTCAATTCATGCAATCTTTACTTTGCGCTCGCACCGCTCCAATTTGCCGATGACCATGCGAAGATTATGTGGGCGCTCTTGTTCATGAAGAGCGAATGAGCATCGTGCTTCGTGGACCAAAAGATGCGAATGTACGATGTGGTGGGAAGCCTCACCTACGCGACGTGGCAGGAGTTCGTGCAAGAGTTCGTCACCAAATTCTGTCCCAAGAACGAGGTCCAAACATCGCGAACAGATCTCGAGACTGCGACATATTTCCAAGGATCGCGCATGGTCGACGAGTATGTCGACAGTTTCAAAGAGAACTTGGACAAGGCTCATTACTTCGAGGGCTCACACATTGTCCTTAAATTTCGTCAAGGCCTAAATGCGAAGATTCAGGACCACGTCGCCTGCCTCACACAGGGATGCCCCTCTGACAAAATTCCGCAACAGTGGTATGATGCCGCGATCCTCTGTGATGAGAATCGCATCGCGAACGCTGCGTTCACATCCTCCCCATGAACTTCGCAACAGTCCGATACGCCGCCGTCAATGGGTGGCATTCTTCGGAAGCCAATCGCGACGTTCCCAAGAGCGCATCCGATTAGCGCCCCTTGTTCTCTCCCCATGCCAAGTGCCTCTAGCACGCAACGCCCCAAAGACACAACAGCGATTGTATGCTTCCGATGTGGCCAACCTGGACACCTACGACCCAATTGCCTGAAACATTTTGACATTCGCTACCTCAGTCTCGAGGAGCGCCAGGCTTTCACAGAGGACGAGTTCGCAGCACTAGACATTCACGTTGCCCATGAGGGGCGCGATGATGCGATTGAGGAGGGTTGCGAAGACAAGGTGAAAGAGGCGGAGTTGGGTTTTGGCATGGGCAACGAGTGATGAGTACGCACCCATTGTCGACTAAGAATTGTTTCACTGTATTGTCAGTAGAAGAAATGACTGAATTAGATTTCATTTCATCGACTGATAGTGCGGAGAACGATGCCCAAGCCATACCACAACCCCTTCACCCCGTTCAAACGTCACAGACGCTGGTTTTGGCGCTTACAACTACACCGACATCGTCGCTGTCGTCATTGACAACTTCGCGACATTCGCGCTTTCATCGACGTCCAAACTGGGAAAAATGCCTCCCCGATCGCTTCATCGTCACGTCAGCCATCAGCGATAATTCTCTCAAGCTCAGTGTCGCGTTGCAAACCACCGACACTGGCGAGGTCTTCTCGACCGCCACCCTTCTCGACTGTGGAGCGACCGACCAATTCATGCATTCCAACTTCGTGAAACGCAATCGCATCACTACAAGGTTGCTAAGTCGACCCATCCCCATCTACAACATGGATGGTATGCCCAACAAGGCAGGTAGCATCACCGAAGTCGTTGAAATGATGCTGCAATATCGTGACCATTCCGAAAAAGCGATGTTCGCAGTGACTGGCATCGGAAAGCAGGATGTCATCCTAGGACTCACCTGGCTTTGCGAGCACAACCCCGAAGTCGATTGGAAGTCGGGAGAGGTCAAGATGAGTCGCTGCCCAAATCACTGTCATACCTGTCAAAACGAAGCAAATATTTGCTCATGTCGCGCAGGCCCAATGCCCAAGCCTGACATGGAGATGGAGGATATTCCTGACCTCAGCGACGCTTCCGATGACGAGGAGGAGGAGGAAGAGCCCTACACTGGTGAGGATGCGATGGAGGAGGATGACCGATTATTCACCGCGACAATACCTTGCGAAGCGGAATTCATTCGCGCATCATCAAACATCTCACAGCGTCTCGCGGAGGCATTCCACAAGAATACTCAGCCAAAGACGTTCCACGAATCGGTGCCCACTCACCTCCAAGACTTCAAAGACCTTTTCGCGAAATCTTCGTTCAATTGTTTGCCCGATCGGAAGGTCTGGGACCACGCGATCAAACTAATACCAGACTCAAAGGCTTCCAACTGCAAGGTGTATCCTCTTGCTCTGAACGAACAGGTCGAGCTGGACAAGTTCATCCAGGAGAACCTCGCAACAGGGCGAATTCGACCGTCAAAATCGCCCATGGCATCACCCGTCTTCTTCATCAAAAAGAAGGACGGATCGCTTCGTCTCGTACAGGACTATCGTGCACTCAACTCCATTACAATCAAGAATTGCTATCCTCTCCCCCTCATCTCCGAACTGGTAAATCAACTTCACGGCGCAAAATTCTTCACCAAGCTCAACGTACGATGGGGGTACCAAAATGTTCGGATGAAGGAGGGTGACAAGTGGAAGGCGGTGTTTCGTACTAATCGCGGCCTCTACGAGCCCTTGGTGATGTTTGTCGGGCTCACTAACTCTCCCTCCACCTTCCAGATGATGATGAATGACATCTTCCAGGACCTTATCATGGAAGGCGTGGTTTGCGTATACCTCGACGACATCCTCATCTTCACGAAGGGCATCGAGGAGCATCGCCACATTACACGACTGGTCCTAGAGCGACTCTGACAACACAAGCTCTTCCTGCGACACAACAAATGTGAATTCGAACAAACGACGATTAGGGAATAGCACGGGTTCGGTGACCCGCAGGGGTTACGGGTATGGGTAGCCACGGGTAGGGGTACGGGTCATGGATCTGGTACCCGCAACCCGTGCCTACCCGTCACCAAGAGGGAGGCGACGGAGGGCACATGTAGTGTTAAGACTAATAGTCTATCCCGAAGTCCGTCGTCCTATAACCAGAGGCGTCTGGTCACGTCAGTCAAGAGTCCCTCACTAAGCAGTGTTCTAAGGGGGTTCGCGCGAGGAGTGGACGTTCAAGATAAGACGTTGAATAGTTTAGGTCAAGCTGAAGAGCCAGACCTGTGTAACTACTACAGTTTATATACATAAACTGTCTAGCTTATCTACCAATAAGAACTAGTCTTACAAAGCCCTGATAAAGATCTGTAACAGTAAGCTAATATGAGTCAGCATCAGTAAGCACATTGTGATAACAATCTGAGTGAATAATGCCATAGGTAGATAAGAATCAGTATTAGTCAACACAAAGATAAAGTGAGAAGAATAGTCCAAACAAAAGCAAATGAAAAGTAAGCATGAGTCAGTCCACTGGCTGACATGGGAACACCTGTCACAAGTTGACAGCTGACGTGAGAACATCTGCCATGAGTCAGAGATAGCGCGGGAATTAGGTGTGCCATCGTGGGTAAGGGAATCCGGGGTCACATGATGAGCTTGGTCATGTGATATGGAAAACTGTAACATGTAGTACTATCTAATAACTAATAATCTAGATTCTAGGGTAAAGTTATGTAACTACATAAATAAGTGGGGCGAGCCCAGCTCAAAACTTTGAAAAGGGAGGGTTTATATAGGCATGTGCACGGGCCATTTGGCCTTGTGTGCACAGGGTAATCGTGTCTTCGTTGAATGTTGATGCGTTATTTACATATGTTGTTGCTTCGTTCTGGACGGCCGCTATCTCACGACCACCACCACTACTTCACCCTCCACCCTGCTCCGTGGCCTCTATGATGACAACCAAGACAGACGGCGATGACGAGGATCACAGCCCTGAGAACCACCGCCACGAGCAACTGCTCTCAGGGTGGGAACGGGAGCCACTTCAAAAGGGCGAGACAATGGCAACGCCGCCACCAGGCCGAATGGAACGACGAGACGACTGGAGACGA
>QMFE01007286.1:0-13582 GCA_003314665.1 Tricholoma sp. MG77 | reverse complement strand
TACCTTTGCCTTTCGCGACGGTCTCAAAGCTGTCGGGCGGAGTATCGTGCCCGTTATTGTTCAGATTTCTAAATCCCCCTCTCGCCACTTTGCGGCAGACGACGCCTCGGAAAGAAAGTGAATTGCCATTCCCTATGCGCTGAAACCCGGCTCGGAGTGAAGGTCCTTGAATGGATAGGATTACGCTGGCAGCCGGTGGACTTGATAGAGCAATATAAGATCCGAATGGTCCCTGCGACTTCTCGTGTTCATGGTACAGCGTGCGTCCGCATACGCAGCGCATTCTATGGGGGAGGAATGAATAGTCAGTCAACAACAATGAAGCAGTAACAACATGAAGGGATTACTATACCTGCCCTGCAAACGCCGATGAACGACAGAGTGTCATACCTTCCGATCCACCTGCAGCACAAAAAGTGCAAAGCTTGAGGGTGAAACAGTTTATCAAACGATAACGCCTCGTACCCGAGATAATCGGCCCAAACTCCTTTTCTTATCATCCACCTTTCTCTGATTCACAAACAGCCGCCCGAACTCATAATCTATACGTTTTCACGTAAAACCCATCGAATGATCATGCGAGGAACGGCGGCCCACGCTCAATCGCCAACATGAACGCATTCTCCGCCTTTTTGAAAACAACCGCTTTCGTGGGGTCTATACCCAAACTAAACTATAAGCATTCTTCCTCAAACGAGAATACACCAAAACCTCAAAACATACCGCAAATACGCGCCCTCCAACAGGGCCCTACCCCATACGTCGTCGGAACCACATTTTGTTTCTCCGTCGCCGAGAGTAGTTTCCGAAGTTTACGTAGCATTTTGCTGTGATGGCCCCCCGGGGCGCGTGTCTGATCGGGTGAATACGTATGCACCTTCAGTGTGCGCGCAATGCGAGCCCGTGGCCATGCGCTTGTAATTTTTGGGCTTTGAGGGCGGCGAGTTTCTGTTTTGGAGGTGGGTGGAAGGATGACTTTGAGCTGAAGTGTCTTTCCCGCGGTCGTTTGTCGTAGGCCCGGGCGTTTCTGTAGAACCTTGGCAACGTCGTTGTTCTCTTCGTTGCTCTCCCCAATCTCGAGGAATCATACCACCATGCCATACGAGTGAAACTACTATTTCAACAACCAAAACAAACCATCAGCCTCCAAGGGAAATGAAAAGGAGAACGGGGCTCACCGGCGCCTCTGGAAGGGAGCAGCACGACGAGAGGACCGGCACCGAAGAGGAAGAATACGCCTGAGAGGGTGAAAGGCAGATCAGTTCGGGAGGAAGTGAAAACTTGAGACATCAGCATACCTGGAAGTCGAGCACTAACGGCGATATCCACGCCTTGTGTAAAACTTGAGGTCGAGCGACGTACATCTTGAGCTAAGTTCACAAGAAAGAGCAAAAGAAGAAGAGGAAAAGTGCGTATAGAACTTCAACCAATTGTTCGCCCGCTACCGTTACGCCGATGTATCCGTAGACTGATACTGATCGAGCACTGAATTAAAATTCTCTGTGTATACGAGCTTCAGTTCGATCGCCAACAAGCCGCCGACTAGTATCATGATAGTTTGAAACTCATGATCAAGGCTAAACCAACGCCACTTTGGTGTCACCAGTCGAATTTGGGTTATCGTCTCGCTCTTTCTTTTCATTGTCGTCTTCACTCATCAACACATCGACCGCAGCAAATAACACCTACCCATCTGAAGCCGAAAAAATTACTTCAATGGTTCGAATACGGAACCAAATCCATTCGCCTTTTATAACCCTGGTGATAAATTTGCGAAGTATGGTACACAAATACTTTGCATGAGCAGGCTGCACCATGGAAGTGGCGATCGTATACAGCAAGTCCTGAATAGGGCGTTGGACAGTCACTATTAGCGTGCCGGGTGCGTTTGTTGTTTACGCCCCTAACGACTCCTTAAATTCCAGTTTCTGCCTGCCATGGCGCTGGTGATGGCCCGGTATTTCCAAAATGTTGTCCATCCATGTTCTTCAAGTTCCACTGGTGGAACGCCGTCTTTCCCCATCCCGCAACCGAACTTGCCATGCGACGTACAAATTCAGTTTACTCCAGCTTCTGCAGTACGTTACAGACCTTGTCATGATCGGCTTGAACAGCAAAGTAGGTGTCTTTATTTTGAAACTCGTCATTTATTAAACAGGTTCAAGTTCTGCAGGGATAAAGAAATCGAAACATCGCCCCGGTCCATTCTTATTCTGCGTCGGATTCCATAGGCGAGGAGCCCTTGCATCTTTCTGAGGGGGAGTTTCCAGCCTCTTTCCCAAGTTCCTTTCACACCGATCCTGCAACAAGTGGAGAACTCGGTCGTTCCGGTACATTCTAGCGATGTCCATGGCGGTGAACCCACATGCATTGCGAATATCGACATTGGCGCCCTTCTTGAGCAGCAGCCTGACAACTCGTTCGTGCCCTGATTTTGAAGCGTCATGCAGCGCAGAGCGCCTCTCATGTGGACAACGAGCGTCGACGTCAGCTCCATTCTCAAGCAGCAGCCGAACAACCCGCTCGTGCCCGTTTTGCGAAGCAATTTGCAGCGCGCATGAATGGTAAAAGTTGACATCTGCACCCTCCTCAAGCAATATCTGGACAACTTGCTCATGTCCATTTCTTGATGCGTAATGCAGCGCAGTGCTCTTCTCAAATGGGTGACAAGCATCAACGTCAGCTCCCTTGTCGATCAGCAGCCTTACGATTTGCTTGTGCCCGATGTGTGCAGCCATCCGCAGCGCGTATCCGTTATCTGTGTTGACATTGGCGGCCTTCTCGAGCAGTAGCCGTACAACCTGCTCGTGCCCACGTTCTGATGCGTAATGCAGTGCGGTGCGTTTCTGATATGGAGCACAAGCATCGACCTCAGCTCCGTTCTTCATCAGCAGCCGTACGACCTGCTCATGCCCGTTTTGCGCAGCCCAGTGGAGCACAGGAGACTTGTATGCATCATTGACACGAGCATTGACATCAGCCCCCTTTTCAATCAACAGCTGTACAACCTGCTCGTGCCCGTTTCGTGAAGCTAAGTGGAGCACGGATGCCCTAGACGCATCCGAGTCATGAGTGTTGACGTCAGCTCCCTTCTCGAGCAGCAGCTGGACAACCCGCTCTTCCCCTCTGTCCGCCGCCCAGATAATGGCCTTACAAAGCGATTCATTGCTAAGGCATGCCACTTTCTTTTGATCATTGAGTATCTCACACACTTTCCAGATGTTGCATTCCTTCACAGCGGTGATTATCTTGTCGTTGGGACGGGTGAGGCGAGCAATCAGGGCAGCAACCCGTGGAACGCGCCGTGGCCTTTGCACCGCAGCTTTTTGGGGTGAAGGAACTAATAATCTGTTCCCTATCTTATCCTTACTTGACAAGTCGGCACCTGCATTGGACGGGCTCATCCTTGGAGATGAAATTTGTGAGATGGAAGACTCACCGTGTCGTGCTTCGAGCCCAACTCCAGAAGCAATTTGCACACCTGTTGTAAAGGGCACATCCGAGTCAACAGTTGATAATCGAGGCGGCTAGTAATCGTATTAAAATACCTATACCTTTTAATCGCTTGTGCGATGAACCCTCGCATGGTTCGGCAGTTGGGTTGAAGTCATTGAATGATCGTTCTCCGAATGCTCCATTTGCCTTTGCTTTCGTAAACCACTCGAAAATAAAGTCCTTGTTGGCATCGAAAGCCACAACCGTTATGCCAATATCCTCCAGTTCTTTTCGAATGCTACACCAGAGTTGCTCGTCGTTCACGCAGAGGGTGTCTGTTGTTTGAGTGGAAATAACTGAACCTTCTCGTCGTCCTTCCCTAAGCTCTTGCAAAAAGTCATAGAGTTTCTCCTCAACATTGGCTTGAGATGCGCTACAGGATTTTCTATCAGTATAAGATCCACAAGTTGGAATTCTGAGATGCACGCACCTTATCCAGGCCGTAAGTAGCACAGTGTTCGAAGTGAGTCGTGCTCTCAACTCTGCAACATCTTCCGTGCCAGTGCCCCATCTCATACGGTCCCAAGTTCGCTTGCTCTGTGTCCCCAGACTCTGGTATTTCCGGCAAAGATCGTCCAGATCTTTCAAGATATGATAACATCCATCTCCAACTACCTTAAGATGTTCTTGTTTTGTTGGTGATAGAGGTTGTGCGAAAACTGTTTCTTCGGCTTCCTTTAACACGGCATACAGTGTTAGTACTTCAAAGGAGATATCCCCGAAGCTTTCGGGTGCCTTCTTGCAATGCTTATAGACATTCCAGGCAAGAGCTCCAATGGTGATAAAATCGCTGACATCGTAGGCAAAACTCATAGGCACAAGTGTGGTGTCGAGCTGAGCTGTGGTGAAGTTCCTGCTGAAGAGAATGTCAGGACTAATCGCCGGCCATGCATCTCGCACAGCATCGTGATGACATTTGGAGTAATTCGCAGATGCATGGCGTTTGCTCTCAATACTGTTGCCAGTGAGGGGCTCCTGCGCAACACCCCTACCCTCCGCTCATATACATCTGCTGTCTACTACACCACGGTAGACCACAGGTACTCCTCTACATGTAAGGCCCAACACGCCCACTGACCTATGCAGCCATCTTATTATGCCACCCAAGTGCCGATGCCATTCTGAACTTCTGGATATCGTGGCGCCTCGTCCCGCCATCTTCTTCAAGTTTCCAACAAGTCCAGGATTAGTCCGTAGTAATAGCTAACAGAAATACAAACAGGGAGCTCACCGAGAGAAAGCAGATTCACAGGTGGTTCGCTCATTCACTTGGACTACCATGGGTCGTACTGCGCATGTGTTACGGTACACACTTTAATTTAGACGCAGGTAATTCGCGGCATACCCTCCTTGTTGGAGGCTGGGTACGAGGTGGTGACCACTGACTGTTGTGGGTCTGGTGTTGATGCTGGGGTGGAGTTCAGAGAAAAGGAGAAGGGAGGGAATTACGGAGCTGATGGCACAGGCTTATCATAAAGTCGGGCTGTTTGGGCTCAAGACTGTTGGTATAATAGCTGGTGCGTGCAAATCTGCGTGATCCTCTCAATCACCCACCTACCAAATCCATCCACAGCTTCAAGTTGATGTCCAACTCTCGTGCTTTATAAAACACCCCACAGCACAGAAATTGAACGACCGAGGACGGGCAAGACCACTGCTTCCTGTTGGCGGATGGATCTACCAATCCAAACATTGTGAGGTGAGGTGAACATGTAACGACGTCCTTCACATACCATAGATAACCACGAATCATAGTTGAGAATCCAGAGTTATGCCGTCGGGTTCCTATCAATACAAAACAAGAATTCCGTCATCACCAAAAGCGTGCATATGTATACATATAATGGCCTACCACCCATAATCCCAAAGTGTCCGAGTCAAGCATGCAATAGCACCCTAGTGTACGATGAGTGACCCGAATCCGTCCGCTTCATGCTCCTCGTGTTCACATTCCAACTTGAGCCCCTTCCATCTCTTCGAGTCTGGGCGTGGCTGGCCGAAGCGGCGACTTTTACAACGATCATTCGTTCATTGGCACAATGGCGCTTGCGCTTTCCGCCTTGCCTGCGTGACGTAAAGAGACTGAGTGCGAAAGCGGGAAACCATGATCGATGCAGATTGATAATCTGGCTGTGAAATGGCAAACAACTGTCAAGCAGAATCACTGAATGACAGGGCCTTGAGTCTCTTTGTGGTGAGTATTGGAGGAAGTCGTAGGCGCGAAGAAGAGTCGGCTGACATGTGGGAGGAGAGAAGAAGTTACATTGTCGGTCACGGTGTTGGTTGCAAATTGACGGTGGAAAGAAGTTGGTGAAAGCTTGCCTGCAAAGCGGCTTCAGACGTGCGTGGGGGTATTGTAAAAAACTTACCTTTGCGCCATTTTGCGACGGTCTCAAAGCTATCAGACGGATTATCAAGCCCATTACCAACTGGGTTTCCAAATCCTCCTCTCGCCGCTTTGCGGCAGACGACGCCTGGGAAAGAAAGTGGAATGGTGGACGTTGTCATTCCCTGTGCGCTGAGAACTGGCTCGGATTGAAGGTCTTCGAATCAGCAGAATTACGTTGGCAGCCAGTGTAATTAATAGAGTAGTATAAGATTCGAATGGTCTCTACAGTCTCTCATGTTTATAGTACAGCGCATTCTACAGGGGAAAAATGAATAGTCAACAACGAAGAATGGTAACAGAATAAAGGAACCTACCAACCTTCCCTGAAAACGCGACAATACCGATGAACGACAGAGGAGCGATACCTTCCGACCTAAAGGCCCACCTGCAGTACAAACGATATAAAACTTGGTGGTAAAACACTACCAAACGCAAACACCTCGTACCTGAGATCACTGGCCGAAACTCCTTTTTCTTATTGTTCACCATTCAAGCAGCCTCCCCAACCTATAATCTATACGTTTTTACGTCAGGCCCATCATACGATCATGCGAGGCTACTCACGAATATGATACACCAGATAGTAGCTCAATCTTCGGCCCATGCTCAATCACCACCCTAGTCGACAACAACCGCTTCCGTGGGGTGAAGTAGCGCATCCGGATCCTATACCCAACTAAACAATAAGGGTTCATCTGCAAACGAAAATACAGGAAAACCTCACCAAATGTACAACATACCACAATCACACGCCCTCCAACAACGTCGCGAGGCACACATCGTATCGTATACTCTTCGGGCCCCACCCATATGTCGTCGGGGCCTCTTTGTATTTCTCTATCTCCAAAAGTAGTTTTCGAAGTTTACGTAGCATTTTGCTGTGGCGACCCCGGGGCGCGTGTCTGATCGCGTGAATATTTATGCACCTCCAGTGTGCATGTAACGCGAGCCTGTCGTGCTGCGCTTGGAATTTTCGGGCTTTACAGGCAAGGAATTACTGTTTGGGAGGTGGGAAGGTCAGTAATGGGAAGGATATATTGGAGGGAAGACTGACTTTGGGAAAATTTGACTTTGCCGCAATTGTTTGTCATAGGCTCGGGAGATTCTGTAGGGTCTTGTCAGCGTCGTTCCTTGCTTCGTCGCTCTCCCCAATCTCAAGGAGTCATACCACCATGACGTATGAGTTAATACTCTTCGACCACACCGACAACCAAAACAAATGATTAGTCTCCAAGGGAAAGGGAAAAGAGAATCGAACCCACCGGTGCCCCTCATCTAAATCCAGCTAGCACTCCCAGCTACTCAGATCCCGCAGCACAGTGTTTGCAATAGTGATCTTCCAGAATAAGATGTGGCGCAGATTGCTGTACTGTTTGTGTCTCCGTAGGGTTGGTAGTGTTGGCTGGCCTGTTTTGGATGGGAGCGGCACGACGAGAGGTGGCCGCGCCGAAGAGGAAGAATACACCTGAGAGGGTGAAAGGCAGGTCAGTCCGGGAGGCCTGGGAGGAAGGGAAAAGAGGTATGAACGTACCTTGAATTCGAGCACTAACGGCGATGTCGACACCTTTTGTAAAACTTGACAGGTTGCAGATCGAGCGACGCATACCTGGAGCTAAATGATTGGACGTTCAAAAGAAAGAGTAGAATAAGAGGAAATCACCTACAGACTATAACCAAACGTTCGCCTTCACCCATCCAGGTGTATGCCTTGTATCCGAATAGTTCTACGAGGTCTCCGACCGGTATGAGGCATATGATGAGGTCGGACAGGCCAATGCCAAGGTGGACCCGTGAACGGAAGAGGCGGTCGATGGAGTGATCTTCAACGATTGCTTGGGTTTTGGCATTTGGGGGTGGAGGGAGACGGTGTAGGTGTGTCTGCGCCATCAATGGTCAAGCTATAAAAGTGGACATGGATAAACAATTGAAGGACACGAAAATATATGATACCTACACCACTAGCCAACCTCATCAATATAGCACCTAAGAACAAGCAAAAGGGCCCAAGGGCTCAAGGCTAAACATCCTGCAAACAACTGGTAAGCTATGGCGTGCACATCCATAGACCAGAAGTACCTCGGGAAGGAAGTAACGAAGCAAACGACAACGCCAACATGAGACTGTTACGGGTTCTCCTGTGCCAGCTGTTGAGTTGTTGAATCTCCAGTGGGGGAATTCCAAGCTACTCTGAGTACGTGTAGCCTGCCTGAGCCTGGCGATCTTGTGAGACCTAAATAATCTTGATAAATACAGTGGTAGAAGCCAGGGCGGTGTACCAAGCCATGGCAATCACGCTGTGTTGCGCGTCTTTGCATTTGTCATCTCGCTCTTTCTCTTCATTATCGTCTTCACACCATATCAACACATCGATCGCAGCAAATAACACCATATTCACCTATCAATCTCAAGCCACCTCAATGGGTCGGATACGGAGCCAAATCCATTCGCCTTTTCTCCAACGTATAACCCCGGTGATGAACTTGGCGCAAAGTACGGTACACAGGTTCTTTCCAAGAGCAGGCTGCACAATGGAAGCGCCAATCGTATACAGCAAGTCCTGAATAGGGCGTTGGCCGGTCTACCGGTCACTATTAGCGTGCTGGGCGGTACTGGTGCGTTTGTTGTTTACGCCCCTAACGCTTCCTTTCTAACATCTTGAACGCCAGTTTCTGCCTGCCATGGTGCTGGTGATGACCCGATATCTCCTAAATGTTATCCATCCATGTTCTTACAGTGGTGGAACACCGTCTTTCCCCATCCTGCAACTGAACTTACCAATGGTGCCATGCGTCGCACAAATTCAAGTTACTTTGGCTTCTGCAGTGCGCATCACCTTCCAGACGTCACGGACCTTGTAATTATCGAACTGGACAGCGAAGATATTCCGTAGGTGTCTCTGCTTTAAACTCGTTATTTAATGACAGGTTGTTCTCCAGCGACAACGACATGATGGAAAATTTCGAGATGCTCGTCCGGTCCATCCTTATTCGACCAGACCACCCCGCCATCCTTCTCCTCGGACACTTCAGTCCCCAAGTACACCAAACCTATGGCTATGCAGGTCCCGACCACTGGCACAACGTTGTCGCCCAATTCTACGACGTCCCCTACATCAGCATTAAATCTGCTCTCTTTCCCCTCTATATGAAAGACCAACCCTCCATCTCCAAATACTTTGTCGACCCCGTCCTCTCCAGTCCGCTCGGACATGAACTCATCACCAACATCCTCGTTGCAAACCTCCAGTCCCAGAATCTGCACCGCATGGGCCATTGTTACAGGAGCCTCATTCGATAGTGTCCCAGTGCACTCCGTCGACTCCTCGCAAGGCGATACTCATGGACTATTCGGGGGCGTAGGCCAACGTAAGGGTGTCCCGGTGAAAAGGGCAGCACCAACAACAAGGATGGCATCGACAATGACGGGAACCGTGTCAAGCCCAACCCTGCACCAGGCAACCATCCACCGGCAACACTTGCGCTGCACGTACCCCCAGGTCGCGTCAACACGCGCCCAGGCGGACGACAGTTCGAGGAGATCGCACCATACTGTGTATCAGCGAACGACCTAATCAACCCGCTCCCGCCGTCTTTGATTTACGGATCTGGGTGGCTTGCATTTCATTCACCATCTGGTGGTGGCGGGACACTCCGTGTGACATCCCACTATTGGTATTCCTCGCTCCCGACGAGTAAGCTGAGGATTCCGCTGCAGGTGGGTGCGGGAGATGTTGGGGTATATTATCTGCAGGAGCCGTATTCGATGATCGGGGAGGGGAGTGCGGTTGATTGTTGGGTGGATGACAATTATGGGGGAGCGAGGACTATTGAGAATGCAGGAGATGTTGGAGAGCCGACACCATCCTGTTCTGTCGTGGATGTTTTATGTGGCTTGCTGATGATGTTATTGGTAGGTTGATGATAATTGACCAGCATGTCACACGTGGTTCGCACTTTGTGGAATGTGTGCTACAAGGTGATGAAGGGCAGGCCGTGCCGATGTTCAAAATTATTGGCGTCTTTTCATCATGATCACGAGATGGTCGTTGCTTTCCCCACTTAGACTAGGTATCTGCGTCGATAGCTGGCTTACTTGCTTTGGCATCTGTACAATTGGACTTAATCACATATATTTTGCATCATCTTTGAGTTTTCCAGCTGGAACTTGAATTTTAGGTGTGAGTGAAATATGATATGAATGGGCTGTTGGGTGGTGGAATGGGAAAAATTGAACTTTTTCACAACCTCGGTTGACCCTCCTGCCATATATGGTAATTTCTTGTCACGTGGATTTAACATTTTCTCCCAAGCCTTTTTGCAATTTTTTGTTGTTGCCAACGCTATACTGCTGTTCTGTGCTTAGGCAATGGCATGGGTAACCCACAGGTACTTTTGACTATACCCATACCTGCACCTACCTGTGATCCGCGATCAACAGGTCCTCCAGATCATTTGACTTGTTGATGGTAACACTTGTGCTCTCTGTTTCTGCTACATTGTACATGATAACTGCCCCTTGGCTTTGGTTGAACATCTCATCTTCCTGCAGTGCTGCACTCCATGCTCCAAGACCAACAGTCGCGCAAATGTAAAGCCAATTTTCATGGAGAAACACCTGCCCTCAAGAAATCCAGTGTCTCCCCACACATTCTGGGCAACATTTCCCCCACTTTCTCTATACACACTCGCCCAATACGCACACGGATATTTTGAAATGGCCAAAGCTACACACCACCGATCGCTTTGGACTCTGTGCCGCCCGCCCCCGGCCAGTCTACATCTTCATGCAGGTCATCAAACCATTGTCATTCTCAGAGCGGCTCAAACATTTCAGCCCGGCTGGGTCCTGCATCTGGTTCGACATCCACAGGTTCTCCAGCACCTCTGTCAGCCTTGCAGGAGGCATGGTGCCTCGATTTCCCACCTGATCGACTGCTGACCGACCTACAGGTTGTTGATCGTCATGTATGACTCCTGCTGCCTAAAGATGCAACCATCATATTGCCCAGCAGTACACCACCTTCCACAACTGTACAACCCTGTCGTGTTCCTCAACCTGATCCTTCGCTATGGGTTGGCCACTATGTGAGTTATTGTTATCATCTTTGCATTTTAAAACCTCTTCTCAATAAGGTTTGTAGAAAAATAACCCAACATGTAGTGAGCAGGCCTGCCGGTTGGCCGAGTTTTATAAGTCATGGCATGATGAACCACCCAGCACAGCTGAAGCCTTGGAGTGCCTCATTCATGCCTGGCTTGAGGTTTGGCAAACAGCACGTGATGAGTGTGCTCGTCTACAAATGGTGGAGGCACAACTACTGAAAGTACGGCATTCATTGGAGACGATAACACAAAGTCGGGGGGGGTGAAGCCCTATAATACAAATATTTTATTATTTCCTGTATTAGCTTATTGTTGTGATTGAAGACCTGTAATGTGAAGCTCGGCCAGAATGGTTGGGTATTAGTGACGTGCCTGGCCTGGCCCAAAGCCGTGAGCCGGGCCAAGCTGAGCCTGTTTGGGCTGGGCCAAGCCAGGCCATTGGTGATGGCCCAGCATTGGCTTTGGCCCAGCTCAGAGGAGCTGAAAACCAAAGCCGCCGGCCCAGGCCCTGGCTTTAGTCGTACTAAATCATTGAAATATGTGTAAATTACTACTTTTTGAACCTATGTCTTTTTTGGACTTCACAAATAGATTTGCCTGACCATGGACCATGACCATACACTATGGCCAAAGCCCTCAGTCAATTGTTTTTCAAGCGCAATAATGTGTTTTCTATCTGTTACATACAACTCTTTAATTAGTGCCTTAATGTGTATGTTCTAAATCACACTGTATTCAATGTGCAAAAGCCAGCGGCTCTACTGTTGTGATACCTTTCTTCTTGCCCAAATTTGTTGTAAAATGAGAGTCTTTCATTATACCGATAATTGTGACGAATCCTGGCCATGTGATCATTTAAGCCAGGGATTGTTACCTTCAAACTTCATACATAACAGTTCGGCCGAACACATTTTGTGAATCTGAGTGCAAAGTTGCGAACGTACTTGCTCAACCAAGATTATCCTTAGGCTAGGTAACATGGCAAAGTCGGTACAAGAACCGATTTGGCCAAGATTCAGCAGTAAGATTTGGGTGACAATGGACAGTTCAAAAACTGGAGATGTACCCAACGGCTGCCTGAAATTATCTTCAAGTCCTAGGTTTGGTTTAACACAGTTAATATATCGCCAAGGTGGAGGAGCAACTGGCTGATACAACAATTCCCAGCTTCGTTGGCAAGGTCATGGGCGTAGTGCAGCGAAAGCATTAGAAATTTGAAAAAGCACAATTGTAAAGAACTGCTCGACCCAGATGCTTGGCCAAGGTGTTTATGGGTCTGTTGATTTTCTAACTGCAATCGATCTGCCGTGGTGATTTATGTGCAGAAGATTCTTAAGCCACATCCCTAGGCATTGAGAATAACTTGGGTCAAGCCATTCTGGACGTGTGAGCACTGAGGTTTTTCAACTTAAATATGGCTTCAGTTCACATCGAGCTACCTAAACTTTAATGACAATGGCCGAACTATTCTATACGTTGTCCGACTTGTCAAGCTATCAATGTTTACTCATTCATAGGCATGAGGATACTTTTGGTCAAGCTGTTTTGTACTTGCTCACACTTTTCAACTTTGCATTGTCTTGATTTCATGGTACCCTTCCAAGGGCACAAGAATTACACTCGGCCGTGTTTATGGGTCTTTTGATGTTCTGACATTGCACTGGATCCGCCATCATGATTCCTACATGCAGAAGATGATTTCGGTCAAGCTGTTCTCTAGATTCACCATTGTTTTAATTGGGCTTGATCCACAACACATTGTCCTACTTAGACCCAAACAATCACAGCCAAACTATTCTGTAAATCTGTTGCTTTTTTGACTCATACAATGTATTCGCCGTCAACAATATGACCGGTTATTGTTTGGTGAATGCAATGGTAAATAAGGTGAAGGAACAACTGACTTGCAGAAGGGATCATGCTGGGATGGTTCGACCGGTCACTGTTGGGGCATCCATTCTGTTAGTGATGGATGTACTGGATAGTTCGGTCGAGGTTACAAGTTGCAGGGCACCCTTCATGTAATTGCACATCGAGGACGGCTCGGCTGATTATCTATGTATGCCCACCTACCAACATCAGGCTGTCAAAGATGATACAACCAGTAAATAAGGTGAAGGAACAACTGACTTGCAGAAGGGATCATGCTGGGCATGTATGTATGCATAAATACAGGGAATACATTTCAAATTAGAAAAAAACTATTAGACTTATCAAATGATTCAAGCTTGGCCTGGTAAGGTCTAGATGAGAGCTTGAAGAAACTGTAAACTTATACAATAGCTTGACCAAGGTTATATATAAGACTATGGTTGTATGCACCTTAGGGTTGCACCAATTACATTACAAAATTGTGAAAACTGAGTCAAATGGCAGGTCGGCTGAGTTTTCGGTAGGTGTCGGGCTTGCGAAGATGAAAGATAGCTGATTTACGAAAAATGTATTTACTGCATTCAACCATACTTAGGCCTGGACAAATAATATTGGTCAAGCTGCTCTGTATGTTGGCAAGTTTTTAGACCATATTCACTGCACATTGGCCTACAACAATGTAGCTTGGCCAAACTGCTTTTCAAGTGGGTTATTTTTCAAGCTT
>QMFE01007276.1:0-18173 GCA_003314665.1 Tricholoma sp. MG77 | reverse complement strand
ACCGCGGGTGCTAGCCGCCTATGACGACAAGCACCAGGACCAGGGCCCGATGACAATGACGACGACGGATGTCCCCACCCCCACACCTACGAGCACCTGCTTGTAGGGTGGATCATAGGTGTCTACCGAGGAGGAGGGAGATGGCACTCCAGCACTCGCTCGCAGGGTGGACCATGGGTGCTAGCAGCCTACGACGACGATGAGCACCAGGACCAGGGCCTGATGACGACGACGACAACGACGGACATCCCCACCCCCACGCCTATGAGCACCTGCTCGTAGGGTGGATCATAGGTGTCTACCGAGGAAGAGGGAGACGGCGCTCCAGCACCTGCCCCCCACCACTGCGAGCACTCGCTCGCAGGGTGGACTGGGTGCTAGCAGTCATGCTCCCCCCACAACAGCGGTAGATGGTACCACGGCCCCCACCACCACCACAGTAGCACCCCCAACCACCGCTGCGAGCAACTGCTCATGGGGTGGAAACGGGGAGCAACATAACGGTGAGGGGATGAGCTGACGCAAACCCGCCGTGCCAACCCACGCGGGTTTCCGTACCCGCATGACCCGCCTGTACCCATACCCATGCCTGCGAGTACCCATACCCGCGAGCACTGGTACGGGTACGGGTAGAGGTCGAGTGACCCGCAGGTTACCCGTGACGAGCACTACTCATGTTTCCAATTGCGCCTCCAGACAATTTATTGCTGATGTTGATGAAGAAGCCGAAGAGGAAATACTTGCACAGGAGTATGTGGAACTTCAAGCTGCCACACATGTTTTGCCACCAGTTCGGGTTCAGGATGAAGTTGCACAGCCACTTGGGCGTGGTGTATTAATGCTGGAGACTCTCAATTTCAAAGCTTTGATCGACATGTGTCGTGCCCATCAAACTCGCCAAGCAGATAAGGGAGTTCATACACGTCACTCATGGGAAGATCAGGAAGACAAGAAAATGAAGCCAACATTGCTCGGCAGCATCATACATCAATTCCATGAAGCATTGAAGGAAGCTCAGGATGATCAGGCCATTGGAACGGGCTATGAGCACTCTGCACGATGGACCACTGACTGTGTTCCTGCTCCAGGGGCACGTGATGGAGAAATCGATGGTGCTCTTGCCCCTGTGCTTGCTAGTGGGAATTCTGCTAATGCTGTGGCAACTGCTGCAGCCATTGTAAAGCAGGTATGATGTTTATATTATTGTTATCGAATACCTGCAACTGATCCAAATCAGATGGCAATGCGCCGTAGGAATGCGTTCACCAAAGCTGGTGTTCCTAATTTATGTGAAGTTCTCGATGCCCTGGTCACGGTTTTCAGCCCATTGAAACTTGGAGTATATGGCTTCGTCTTCACTGATCATGGGCTAAGGATTGGGAAGGGTAAGTTCAACTTTGCCAAATGTAAAGTTTTAAGTGGTGGTTCAATATATTACTATAGTCATTGCACTCTATTTGAAAACTGGCGGCAAGAACGGAAAACAGGCCGCAGTCACTGATGCATCAAATATATCCGCTATCTCATACATGGGTGTTCAGATCTTTGAACACATGCACGGCCACCAGTTTCGGGAGCACCCTGATGCCACTGCGACATTCCAAACAAAACAATTTGCATTGTTGGCATCAACTGCTTTCTTATGCCTCATTTCTACACCAAAGACTGTACCCACCGGACTCGAACTTGCTCAACAAGATGCCCAACGATTTGTACAGCTCTCGTTGGGAGAGAAGAAGTTCAAGGATGTGATGCATTTGTTTCGTAAACGTGGGCAGACCTTGCATTTGGATGAGGATGAGTAATTTCTTTTAGAATACCCTAATTTACAGCCGTACTGTTGAAATAATTGTTCTATGCAAGTTTAGGGCGCTCCAGGAGGCTAGATACAGGTGTCCGGACAAATTTTAGGCCTAGAAAAGGCTAGATCTGGGCATCCAGACAAATTTTGGACCTACGAAAGCCAGATCAGGTGTCCAGACAAATTTTTGAAAAAGTTGCTTAACCTAGGGTCAATCCAGACAGGAATCGACCAAAAGTGTCCAGACAGAAAACCTGAAATCTTGACTTTTCGGGATCTAGGCTTGCAAGGGATTGTCCGGGGTCCTATGACTGGATGACTTTCCGTGGGCTTTAGGAACCTAGATAATATTTCTAAATCGTTCAAATGACATCAGCCAAGAAGCCACTTGCCAAATGGGTCCTGTTTCAAAGTCAGCTGTCAATTCAACACCTTTCTAGATTTGAATCAGGAAGGGGCATATGAGCCCCTCTTTCAGGTCTAAATCTAAATATAAACGCATTTTCACTCACATTTTCATCGTCCGACACTTGTGGATTTCTCTGCCACCGTGAGAACTTGAAGCAGGACCTTCGATGCTGAAAATTAAATACCTTGCGATACACGACTTTGCCTGAATTTGCCACCTTCTCTTTCATCTTGAGACCGTTGTTGCTACTGGCCAACAACATATAACTCAGGGTTGCTGCACTTTTGATATACTAGAGCCAAAGCCTGGGTTTGATATTTGATTTGCATTTTAACCAAGGCCACTTGACAAGAGCATCGAGTGTTTCATTCCATAGTCTCTCAAATCCATGATGAAGGATGTCATGAAAAGTCATGACGTCGAAGCCAATAGTGGTGATGAATCCCCAGTCACTTTGGCTATGAAAAAGTGCCTGCCAGGGAGTGTCTGTGCATGGATCAGGGAGAAGATCTGCGCGAGTAAGATATAGACGTTGTAAAGAACGTCTCAAAACACTAAGCTGCCATGCATCTTCAAGCCCATAGCACACCAACCCTACACATGCTAAGAGTTCATCTTCGAACTCATCTCCCTGCTGCTCAGCTAGCATCAACTGCAACAGAAGCACAAACTCATCCTTGTCGTCCATCTTCAGAGGACTAGATCCTTATTGTCGATCAAAATCTTACTTGCTAATTTCTAAATCTGCTCATCGCATCGTTATGGTTTAGAAACCTAGTTATATTTTTTTTTCGAGCCCCGCTCAGGAGTCATTTAGAATGATATCTAGGCTCCTAAAGCCTACGGAAAGTCATCCACTTTCTGTAGCCATAACTTGATTTTCTATCTTCAAACCCTATTTAACGGAGTTTAAATTCAGGGAAGATGAGTTGGGAGTTTGGATCTAGAAAACCATATGGCCGATATCTTTAGGCTAGACGAAGTTGGTTCAAAAATTCAGTGACTAATTAGGAAGGGACATTTTCCCATGCTACATCTGCCCATGGATGCTGCGTTTCTTGGGGTGCATGCTGAATGCGATGAGGGTCTGGTTAATGTGCTGTGTTATTTATCATCAATGGGGAACTCACATGGACATGGTGGTGTCACCATGTCATCCTTTTGGTAAGGATTCATTCCAATTAATTGAGGGCAGCCTGGGCCCTTGATGCACAACAATTGAGATCTGCTTGAAAGTACAGGTAAGCTCCAGGTCAACAATGGAGAAGTAGAAAACTTATGCCCTCTGTTGGGGGAGGAGACTGGAGAAGAGGAAACAGTCATGCTCAATGGTTTGACAACCATAATCATGATAAAACCATCACTGCCATCACTGAAGATTGCCTTATCCAGATTCAAGTTCTAATTTATCAAGTTTAAAGATTGTTTACACAAGTCCAATGGTAAGAGTTCAACACAATGAGTAGTGTCTCCTGCACCGCATGCACCTCACAGATTTGCACCATGTGCATCTGCACCAATCACACCATGTGCCTGAGTTTCTCTTTGCACCATGTGCAATGCTGAACTAAGACTTTACTGAATAGGATTTCTCCTATTCATTGGGAGAATGAGATTTACGAAATAACCCCTCTCTTCATTATTCTCCTTTCTTATCTCATTCTCTTCTAGTGTTACAGTACTCTTTACTTTGCTTTCCCACTGTCCCTCCCTAGATAGTTCTTATGTGGTGTACCTCGAAGATACAAAGATCTTTAAACTTGACCAATGTATAAGTGTTGATCCTTTTCATGAAAAAGTAGGGAAAAAAGGCATCTTTGGCAATCCTTGGGATCAGCCAGAAGAGCCACTGTTTATTTGTATCTTTGAGGTACACCTAAAGTTAGTGTATGGCAAGGGTTTATGAACCTGCACGGGTATGGACCAAGGGTTTGGATGGGTAAGGGTACAGGTACACAAGTTGCAACCCTCGCAATACCCGTACCCTTGTCATGGGTACAGCAGGTATTGTAGGTATAGCAGCTCACCAGACCGGAGGTTGCTGCAACATGGCAACACTGATCTAAACGACCATGTCACACATGTATTACACATTTGACAACCTTTGACTGGCCCAGGACTTTGTGGTCCCTGCTTTCTGGCTGAGGTGCAATATGCACCTCATTGTTCTGTTGGTCCTCTACACACTGGCCTCCTTTATCCAGTGCTTTTGAGGGTGGCACAGGTGGATACTGATATCCAACCTGTGTCTGCCATCTAGACAACACTATCGTTGTCTCATTCTTGGTCTTGATGTTCACTTTTGAACCTTTTTCATTAACTACATCGTGATTGCATAGTTTCCTGTCATCAACACCCTGGGACCACAAATCATTAGATGGTTCTAGTCTGGACAATGTTACAGCCATTTGGGGGCCATGGAGATTTTTGTTACGTGTTTCTGAATGTGTTGGATGTTCAGAAACAGGTAGGTAACCCATTTCACATGTTTTGGATGGTGTATCATGCACCATCCATCATTTACTGATTCTATCTTCTCTTAAATGATGAATTTCGTTGTTTTCTGCATTTGGGCAGCCTCTAACAAATGGAAATGTTTGTTCTTGTCCCCCTCAATGTTCTTTCGATGTCCCTATGTCATCCTCCCATGGCCTCTCTTCCTGTTGAATGAAACTCAACACCTTTCTCATATCTAAATGATGATTTTTGTCGTTCTCTCGTTCTTCTGCCACCTGTCTAGTGTTGCCACTGGCTCAGCCGAGGATTTTCGATAAATTGGCTATAGCATGCCAGATAATTTTTCTAAAATCATCAGAATATTTGACCATATGGACAGGCCAATAAGCCAAGGGGTCCTCTGCCATGATTAGTTAATTTGATCACTTTTCCCCAAGTTATTCAATAAACAAATTTTGGCTTGATGGCTCAGTGTAAAGAATCCCTTAATCCACAGGGTACCAACAGAGTATGACCAATTCTATAGGGCTACTAATGCTGATACAACAGGTGGGTGTCAAGGGAGTTATCTTACATAAGCTATGTTGGTATCAAAATAGGCAACTTGCCAAACATAAACATACTACTGACCCTGGGGGGTCACTAACTTGTAACCAGGTCTATTACACTCAGCTTGAAATCAAAGCTGATCAACATAGGTCAGGAATGAGTGATTGGATCAACTAATGTTGGCAGAAGACCCCTCAGCTTATGGGCTTGTCCATACAGTCAAATATTTTGGTGATTTTATAAGATTTACTTGGCATGCTATAGCCAATTTATTGAAAACCCTTGGCTGAGCCAGTGGCAACACTACACCTGTCTCATGACTCAGCAATGAACATAGTCATTTGTTGGCCGCCCCCAGCAACGAACACCACACCACCTGCCCCCAGCCTCACAAGCAACTGCTCGTAGGGTGGATCACAGGTGGAATAGTGACAACTACACCCCAGCCCCTTTCCAGCCCTGCGAACAACGACAGGAGCAACTGGCTTGACCTAGCACCCCCTTCTGCCATGTGAGCACTGGCTCGCAATGGTAGTGGTGGGTGCTACTGGGCCATGACCTCAGGAGACGAGGAGTGCAGGGATGACTACTGAAGGTGAGCACAGAGATGACTACTGACGACGAGCACAGGGACGACCACCAACAGCAACCCGTGCACATTACCTGCATGGGTAACTGTACCCATATACCCTTGAGAACCCATACCCATATTCACAGGTAACCTGTACCCTTATTGAAGGGTAGGGGTATGTGAGGGTATGGGTACAGGTATTGAAAAAATACCTGTGTAAGGGCAACCTTATGGCATTGTTATGGAGTCCGACGAACCTTGCAAGGGAAAACCAAAGAGAATTATCTGAGGTTTCCCCTGCAAGGGATAAGTCCTTTATAGGTGGAGTGCTCCTGCTACGTGTCTCCCATGCCATCTACTGCCACATGCCTCCACCTACTCTGTTCATACATGCTCTCCATGTCAGTGGCAGGTCGGTCAGACTTCCGTTGGGAGTCCAATGAGCTTCTCCAGTTTGTTGATACCTCACTTCTAGTGTATTATGGTCGTGTCAGGGTTGTTGGTGGTATAATGTGCATCGGGAGTCTGACGGAGTTCCGTAATTGGTTGTCCCCTTACATCACCCCCTTCTCTAGGGTGTCGCGACCTCATGATGCATTTGAAGTTGAGGTTAGCAAATTGAATGGTGTGAATTCTTCGTGGGGCCCTGGGGTTTTTCTGGTAGAACTCCGTTATGAGGTCTGGGGCTGAGACATCGTTCTCGTTGACCCAGGAGTGTTCTTCATATCCATAACCCTTCCAGGACACTAGATACTGTAGCTTGTTACGAAGGATTCGGCTGTCCTTGATTCGATCGATTTCGTACTCTAAGGCTCCAGCAACAAGTTTGGGGTCCAGTGGAGGCCGAGCGCATCTCCCTGGGATCAGGTCTCATGGTGCAGGAAGAAGTTTGATGACATTGAAAATGGGGTGAATGCGGCTCATAGACCCAGGCAGTTTGAGATGGTACATGTGGGTTCCCACTGCTCAAACTATAGGGTAGGGACCTAGGTAGCGATGCACAAGCTTGGGTGAGGGGTGGGTAGTTTTAATGTTGCTAGCATCTAGAAACACCTTGTCTCCTGGAGAGTATACCGGGGCCGGGGTTCTCCGTTGATTGTAGTATCTCGCCATGTCTTCCTTGGCTTTGGTTAAGGCAGCCTTGGCTTCTTCCAGTGTCCCTTTCATATGGCCTACAAACTCATTGACCATTTCCACTTGGGAGGCTGCGGCATTTGGCTCAAAACCCATTCTCGGCATCTGCCTGGTGTCCAATAGGAAGGGTGTGTGTTGGGTTGAGGCATGGATATGGTTGTTGTACTGAAATTCCCCGAGTGGTAGTAGTTCATCCCAGTTGTCCTGTCTTTCACTCACAAAGAGTTGGATGTACTGTTCTAACTCCTGGTTGACACGCTCAGTTTGTCCATTGGACTGCAGGTGGTAGGCCGTTGATGTGGACATTTTAATTCCAAACAAACGGTAAAGTTCCTTCATGAACTTGGCAATGAACTGCAGGCCACGGTCGCTAAGGACGTTGATTGGCAATCTGTGTAGTTTCCATACGTTGTTCAGGAAACTCTGTGCAGTTCCAAGGGCAGTAATGGTGGTGTGTGTGGGCATGAAGTGTGCACGTTTCCCAGCAGAATCTACTACTACCATTACTGCATCAAAACCGTGGGCTTCTGGGAGTTCTACAATGAAGTCCACAGACACGGTATTCCAGTGTCCTTCTGGTATCGGTAGTGGGTGTAGTTCACCCATCGGGGCCCGATGTTGTACTTTGGTTTATAGGCAAAGGTTGCAAGTGCTGCAATTCCTGATGTATCGAGACATTTGTGGCCACCAGTACAACCTGGATACGAGTTCTAGAGTCTTCCATTGTCCTGCATGTCCCACTATCTTTGTGTTGTGGTGCTGTTCCATGATTTTCCAATGGAGTTCTGCATTGTTAGGTATGTAGATGTGGTCTCTGAACAATAGTAGCCCTTCTGAATCCTTCCATTCTGCACTTCAGACAGATTTCCCACGGCTTTCCTTCAGAGCCCTCGCTGCGGTAGCCACCAAGTCCTCTTGTTTGCCATTGCAGGTTCGCCGATGGATTTCTCGCAAGATATCCCTTTCTTCACCTTCGACTGTAATGCCTTCCAGGGCACAAATGGTGAACAATTCTGGCTTCAATAGTGTGATGTTGTCATTATCACCGCTGCCATCTCCATGATCTGGCCATCTTGAGAGTGCATCGGGTTTCCCCATGCTTTGCCCTGGGTGATGATGTAGCATGAAGTCAAAGCAGGAAAGGTAGAGGGACCATCGGGCTTGCTGTTGATTGAGTTTCTTGGCTGTCATGAAGTACTCCAGGTTTTTGTGGTCTGTCCAAATCTTGGACTTATGTCGGGACCCTTCAAGGAAATGTCGCCACTCTTCTAATGTGCAGATAATAGCTAGCATCTCTTTATCATGGATTTCATAGTTTTTTCTACTATGTTGAGACTTTTGGAGTAGAACACAATAGGATGCCATTTCCTGTTGGTGTCCGATAGTTGGGATAGAATGGCCCCCGTCGCAAAGTCCAATGAGTTGGCTTCGACTCTAAAAGGTTTTGAATCTTTGGCAAATGCAAGGACTGGCATTGAGGTGATGGATCCGTGGAGCTTGTCAAAGGCTGCCTGTTGCTCCACTCCCCACTTCCAAGGTGCTTTAGCACCTGTTAGGTCAAACATGGTGCGAAAAGTCGCAGATGAATCTCCTATAGAAGTTGGTGAACCCTAGGAATTGTTGTACCTCTTTTTTACTCTTGGGTATGGGCCATTCCACAACTCCCGCCACTTTGATGGGGTCCATTTCGACACAGCCTTCGGAGATGATCAGTCCTAAGTACTCAATTTTAGTGCACTTGAATTCGCACTTGTCTGCTTGTAAGAATAGTTTATGCTCTCTCAGTCATTCCAGTACTAGTCAGGTGATCCATCGATGTTCCGCAATGTCTTTTGTGAAAATGAGGATGTCATCCAGATAGATGCAGACCACTCCTTCAGAAATGAGATCCTGAAAGATGTCATTCATCATCATTTGAAAGGTGGCTGGACTATTGGTTAGTCCAAACATCATTACCAGAGGTTCAAATAATCTGTTGTTGGTCCAAAAGGCCACCTTCCACTCATCTCCTTCCTTAATCCTAATGTTCTGATATCCCCGATGTACATCTAATTTCGTGAAGTAGCGGGCCCCGCACAGTTGTCCAATCAGTTCTGAGATGAGGGGGAGCGGGTACCAATTTTTCACCATGATGGTGTTGAGGGCTCGGTAGTCCTGGATCAGTCTAAGAGTGCCATCTTTCTTTTTTATGAAGAAACAAGGTGAAGCCATGGGGGATTTGGAAGGTCGAATTCGGCTGGATGCGAGGTTCTCCGTGATGAAGGTATCCAACTGTGCTTGTTCATCTAGTGATAGCAGGTAGACCTTGCAATTGGATAGCTTAGCATCTGGAGTTAGTTCTACTGCGTGGTCCCACTGCTTGGGCTGGGGAAGTGCTTCGAAGGCTTTTTCAGAAAAAACATCTGCAAGGTCTGCAAAGTGACTGGGTAAAGCAGACTCCTTGGGATCAGAGTTTTTGTGGTGTGCTTCTGCCAGTCGTTGCGAAAAATTGGACAATGCGCAGATTTCCATGGGCTCCAGGAGCCACTGGGTAAAGAAGATCCTATCTCCTTCTTCCACAGTGTCTTCACTTTCTGTTTCATCCTCATCGTCATCTGAGTCTGGTACTAGATTGGGAATCCCTTCCCAGTCTACTTCTGGGGCAGGGAATGGTCCAGCCCTACATGCACGAATGCATTGGGTTTCCGTTCAGTGGATTTTGGATTCTGCTCTTACTTCATCCTTACAAGTGCAGCATTTAGTGGGACAGCAGCTCATTTTTACTTCTCCCAAGGCCCAGTCAACTTCAGGGTTATGCTCCCTTAGCCACAGAAGTCCGAGAAGCATTTGTTGCTGGCCTAGTCTAGTTATGGTGAGCTGTGTTCGTTCTGAATGATTTTTGTAGTGAAGGACCAACTCCACTATTTCCTTGATGGGCCCAGCCTCGTTCGGAGTTCCGTCAACATTGTTGACAGGGATGGGGCAACTAAGTTGTTGAGTGTTCAGTTTTTGTTGCTTGATGTAGTCTGTGTCTATGAAAAGTCCAGTGGCGCCACAATCCAGTAGCGCAGTGACAGGCTTGACTTCTTCCATGTCCGTAGTCTGGATTTCTACATTAAGGTTGAGGGATTGTGATGATGGTACTGCCACTATGGTTAGCATTTGAGGAAGCTTGCATTCCCATTTAGGTAAGCGCGAAGGCAGGCTTCGTGCAGTTTCCATAGGATAACTTAATACGTCTTGTGAGATTTGATCTAAAATATCCTCATTTACTTCTTCAATATCTAGACAAGCAAATCTATTATTTGACAATGAGGGCATATGAGTCACTCGTTGTGGTTCACAAAACCCTGCTCTGTGGGACCCGCTTCTATCTCTGCATTTCTTTCCTCAATTTCTGTCCTATCTGCTTCTAGTGCCAGGTTCTGATTCCAGTCCTCTCTTTCTTCCATGGTCATATACCTGATGTTGAAGCGGTGAGGGCAGTTCATTTTTAGGTGGTCAGTACTGCCACATTTAAAACAGGCCATCGGATGTCCAATCAGGTGTCCGATTTTCTTGTGGCCTTCCTCTTGTTTCACTGGAGTCAGGTTATTTGTGATGGTAGCGGGGTTGGCCCTGGAGGTGCTTGCAACAGGGATTCTGCTGTCAGCCAAACTATGTGGAAAGATTGGGCTACATGTGAAAACCGATGCTGCAGGTGTTTTTATCTGCAGTGTTCCATTGAAGACCATGTTTGTAGTGCGATTTTCATTGCACCTGATGGCAGCTTCGTACCATGCTTCGGGGTCATCATCCCTTGGGCGTCCAATTCCCATATGCGCAATCTGGTCCTGTATTTCCTGCTGTAACCTGCGTCGGAATTTGACTATGATGGCTAATCCTTCTGAGTATCCAGCGAGTTCTGTTAGGTCTCAGAAACCATTGAGGTACTCACCCACGGACTGCCGACCTTGGTGGTATTCCATGGTTTCCAACTTGGCAAGTGATAGTTGTGCTTCGTTTTGTGGACAAAACTCATCTGATGTCAGTCTGACTCAGCCCTGTATGAAAGTTCACACTCAGCGGGTTTTACCAACATGCAGATTTTGAGTGAAAAAGGCAATTGTCCATGTCATCAACTGTGACATCAATGACAACAACATCCTTGACGATGCCACCACCTCTCACCAGACCCTCAATTCCATTTGGATGGGGAGGAGGAACTTGGTGGGTGGTGCATCATTGTAGATAATAAGTGTAACCTGAAAGAAATGAGCAAATAAAATAAGATGTTAGTGATTGTAAAAGAAACAAATGATCATGAAAACAATACTTACCTTGTTTTACAGAGCCCCAGGCCCCAGGGATGGAGTAAACATTAGGGAGTGACATGGGTAACCCCTGGTATATTTTTTCATACCCGTACCCGCACGGGTAGGGGTGCGGTGTTATCCATGGGTTTTGGCAGGTTTCCATGGCTATTACAGGTTTTTACATAATTATATATTTTCAATGTCATTCTGTCACTGAAAACCATCCACCGTAACCCATAACCCATAACCTGTATAACCGTATAACAGTCTGAAAACATGCCTGGCCCTGGATATCAGAAGAAGTCCTCAAAAAGGAAAACTAATGCTCTTGGTGCAGCCGTCACATCACCCACAAATGGAAATGCGAGTATGGCATCAGAATTGACATCAGCGTGCAACTTCCGCCACTTTCTCAAAATGGCAGACCGCAAGACCATCGCCCAGTTCTGCAACTGGGCAGCCACCACTAGTGATGGTGAGAATCTTAGACTACTCTGGATATGTGCATTGGATGAGACAGAGGGAAATGCAAATTTCTGCAGGTCAGTATTTAGTTTTATGTCAATACCTTTTTAATGCTAACCCAGATTGATAGAAAATAATACCTAAAAGGAAGGTGGGACATAACAAGAATATGCACATTAATTACTTCTTATACTACATGACAATGCTCTATGCTGTATTGAGAGGATCAAGTGAAAAAAAATTAGTGGCAACTGCCTGACTTGAACCCAGGTTTCCAGATAAAATAATATGTAAGTTTAACCACTACACTACAGTAACTTACTATATGTGCACATGTGGTAAATAAAAATCTGAATTTTCAAAAAAAAGATTTTGTCCCAGACATGGCACCAGAGCCAATTTGATTCCTGAATTTGATGGAAGTAGAAGAAATGTAAACTCCCTGCCCATCTGGAAAATATGCAAAACATCTATGGATTGTCTCATCCTTCTGTGGGCCAGAAGGTGCATCTAGGACCTATGAACATGTCACTACTATGAAAGGCCTGTCAACTTTTTGACTCCACTATGACCTTTGCATAATACTAAACGACTGGCTGGACACCCACTGCCCTTTCAATGACAACTCATGTAACTGAAACCATGCCATGTCACACATGAAAACAGATGTTGACAATGTTTACTAGGGAATGACATGGGTACGGGTAACACCATGTGTTTCCGCTTATGGGTATGCATGGGGACGGGTACAGGTTTGGATTTCCGTACCCGAGGCAAAACCGTACCTGTACTCACAGTGTTACGGGTATTACAGGTACCAATAGCCGGGTGCCAAATCATCTGACTTTGTTGATCAATGTCAACAATCATCGACAACAACATCAACATCAACATCAATGGTGACACCAACACCAACACCAACACCAATGGCCATGGCTCTGGGTGACCACCACCACCCCCTCCCTTGCTCCAAATGTGAGTGGAGGAGTTTCTTGTTCTATTCTAGGCAACAACAGCAACAATGGCTCCTCCCCCACTCCAAACGCGAGTGGGGTGGCTTCTGTTTTATTCTAGGCAACCACGGCCGCCACCTCCGCTCCAAACACGAGTGGGGTGGTTTCCAACGACAGGGATGGGACCAGCAATGAACATGAAATGACACACCACCCACCCCCAGCCTCACGAGCAACTGCTCGTGGGGTGGATAGCGGGTGGAATGATGACAACGACACAACAATGATGATGACGAAATGACGAACAACGATGAACAACGAATGATGGCGATGACAATGATGGGCAGGCAACCACTAATGGATGACACACCACCTGCCCCCAGCCTTACAAGCAACTGCTTGTGGGGTGGGTAGCGGGTGGAATGACGACAATGATGAACGACAATGAACGACAACGACAAATGACGATGACAACGGGCACCAGGACAACGACAATGACAACGAGGGCGGTGGGACGACAATGATGACAATGAGGGCAGGATGATGAGGACCTGAGGACCACCACCACCACAACAGCACCCCCAACTGCCACCACAAGCAACTGCGAGGATCAAAACAAGAAATTGGTTCCTTGTCTGCACACTATAGTTCAAATGAGCAGCAAAAGAAGCAATGGATGATGGCACAACATGCTAGGTGTGTCACTGCCGGGAAAAGCGACAAAGGAATGATTACCCGGCTGTGGGAAAAGATGAAACCCAGCCATGTAAGGGCTTGAGCCTGGTGGGATCAGCCAACAAGGAAGGATCCCATTGTGGTGCAGGTTGAAGTGTAAAAGGCGGAGAGAGAACCATAAGAACATGGGAGTAAGATTCAGGTGGCTGGCAAGCAAACGAGGGCTCGGATGTTGATGGCCAGGAAAGGAGGGCAAGACATGCATATTGTGATGCCCAGTGGCAACACCCCCACGAGTTTGTAAGGATCCAAAATTTAGCGGAGGTAGCGTTCGAGAGAAGTCTCGGGCAGGGTCACGGGAAGACCAAGTTGATGTGGGGTTTATCGGTGGATTTTGCACCCAGTTAGGCGGCAGCAGAAAGGACGTAGCAACACTTGTGTGGCCCTCACTACCTTCCAGGATACCGGGGAGTCCGTTCGGGAGCAAGCGGTCCGTCTCGTCGCCCCTCGCACCACCATTCTTACTGGCCATACCATTTGGAGGGAATGTGATTATATAGAGCGCAGACATGAAAGTAGTAGATGAGGGTGAGCGGGTGGTGTCAGTGGAGGCAGTGTGGTGGTGTTGGATGCATTGGGGATCATCCATTGTTATGGGTTGTGGACAGCCAGCCCGGCTCAACCCCTCCCCAGACATGTCACATGCAAGATCATGTGACTTCACAACATGGCCTCAGACTTTTCAACTTCAAATTTTCTCACTCTCTTAATGATGTCATGTCTTTGTACATCTATGTTGCTACTAGGAACTTTCAACTGGTACATGTACATGTTGTCATTAACAAGAGTAATCTGATCAGTCTCTACTGCCAGAATCATGTCAATGTAGAGAATGCACGTGTGATCACATGTATGTCGAAGAATTGTAAACAAAAAAAATGAAATGGCAACATATGCTAGTGAGCTTAGAATGGCTGATGTTGACGAGAACTCTACCCCACAGCTTCAAAGACTATGTTCACAATCAAAATGCAAGAAGTCCCTTGATGCTGGCTACCAGTTCAGATCCTGCGAGCGATGTAGAGAACGCGACAGGGCTGCAAAGCAACGAAAGCGGCAGCGCAAGAAAGAGGACAAAGAGGCACAGAAGCGGCCAAGGGTGACAGCTAATGGCAACTGTCCCGAGGTGATTGTAATAGATGCAGAAGGGTCTGATGATGAAAGCAACAGAGGGGTGAGTATTTAACAACTTTGTCATTATAACACTATCAACTCACTGCAATTAGAGCATGAAGCCCCTCGCATACAAAGATAGTGCAGAGCTCTTTTCAAATCTCCGGCATGCATTCAAGAGGAAGGATGTCTGTTTTAACGCAAGCTACACCCTACCAGTAGACCCATTAATCACGGACAAAGAACGCATACAAATGACAGCGCACAAGATCTGGAAAGTCTCTGGGTACCATGTCCGGTGAGAGACAAACTGGAAACTATACATATGTATAGCTGACCACGCAGGAAATGCTAGAGTGAAGGAAAACAAGCTTCTTGTGAGTGGGCATAAGACATGATACTGGTGTTTGCAGGATCGCACTCGGAAGCAGAAACTGCGCCCAAGTCTGAAAGAAGGTGCAAAGCATCGCGACACATTGGGAATGCATAGCTACAATTGCCGCAGTTGTCTCAGGGTTTCATGTCATGAAGTTGATGACCCTAGCTCAAGGCAGATCACTATCTATCTTCAGCATCATGACCTTCCCTTGCTCCAAACGCAAGAGGGGGGGTATATTAATTTTCTATTCTACAGGCACCACCACCCCCTCTCTTGCTACAAATGCAAGCAGGGGGGGTTTCTTGTTCCATTCTCGGTGACTACAGGCAGCGGCGCCCCCCTCTTGCTGCAAATGCGAGCGGGGGGGCCCCTTGTTCCATTCTCAGTGACTACAGTCACAGCTACACAGATTCACAGTGCCTGGACCCTAATGAGCGAGATCCTGTGGAAAAGAGATGTTCTACAGCTGCCCTCAGCAGAAATATTGCTACGGGAGTACTTGGACGAAGTAAATGTGTTTGACTTGCTGAAAGTAGATGGGATGGAACAGCTCGCATGGGGGATGAAGAAGGTATCAGATCGGCTTCAAGGAAAGGTTGTGGAGGTGGGGATTGATGCAACATGTGCGTGAAGTATCTGAACAAAATTCTGTCAATGCTAATACAAATCATAGACAACACAAACTCGAAACACCTTGAACTTTATACCGTTCTTGGAGAATATGATAACGCCGGTTTTCCATTGTCATACTGCCTACTTTCGACTGTGGCAGCTACCGAAATTGGCAAGAGAACCAAGGCTCTCACCGCTTGGGGAACAGTGCTTCGTGAAGAGTACGGGGTCATACCACAATTTGTGCATGTTGACAAGGATATGGCTGAAATTGGGTCATGTCAAAAGACCTGGTCGCAAGCAAAGATTCAGCTGTGTTGGTGGCATCTGCATAAGGCTGTCAGGACACGTCTACAGCTAGCCAAACTTTCTACGACACCATATAAGATCGAGCGTGCACGAGGGGAATTCAGGTTCATCAGCACAGGGTTCCAACCTACTGGTAAAGCGGATGCAAAAGAGTGCGAGGGAGGCGTACCTGGTGAATCAAATGTCTCGGTTGATCTGGAAAGCATGCCTATGACTCAAGGACCTAACTCACTTTTCATTCGATTACCCAATCCTTCACAATCGCGGCCACCACTAGTAGACTCCATCAATACGATGGGAGGTGGAAGCAAAAATGTTCCTGTCATCAATCATACCCCAAGATTGACAATCACGGTACCACTGCCAAACACAAATAGCAAAACCCTGTCCGAATCTGGAGATGAGCAAAGCGATGACGACAATAAGTATCATTGGCGAACCTTCTGCCCCTTGGAGTTGCGCGCTAACATCATCAAGATGATGGAACGGCATTTTTGCGCCCACCCCTTGATTCCTGGATATTCAGCCCCAAGTCCAGACGGCATAAAGGAGTGGGCTGTGAAGCAGATGTATAAGTTTTGCTTCAAGCATGATCTTTGTGAAGCATGGGCTTACCTGTGGGAGAATTGGTATCGTCAGGGGAGATGGGAGATGTGGGCACAGTGTGCAGACACTAGGATTCCTCGGTTAAAAACTACAATGATGGTAGAGGCGCAGTAAGTAATACTGTCATCAACGCGAGTAGAATTACTTACTGAGATTGTCTTCACAGCTGGTGGTGCATTAAGAAAGATTTTCTTCATCACTTTCACAATCCCCGACTCGACCTTCTCGTGTGGATCCTTATGGTGAAATTGGCACCAACTTATTATCGAAAACTTGATCTTGCGTTCGTTGATATCGGGCGGTGTCGTGAATTACCTGCGTGGAGAAAAGACTTTAAGGTGGCATGGAAAAAAGCGAAGAAAACGGCCATTACGCTTCCCCTTAATGAAAAATACCGTCCCGATCCCCTTCAATGGGTTTGCACCTGCCCACAATTCGTTGTGGACCGTTTTCTCATTTGCAAGCACTTGGTCCAATCTGTCCATCCTGTTCATCCTGTTTTTTTCCTTGAAGTTAAACGAAATCGCACCTTGCCAATTTGGTCGCATCGATGTCTCATCCCCTTATCTGATGATAACATAAATCATGAAATAACCTCTGCACCACTTCCTCTGACCACCCCCGAGAGCTTGGAGATGCAGCAAGATGTGCCAAACGGAAATGATTCAGAAGAATCCGACGAATCTGATGACGAGCTGATTGATACAGCGCTTGAAATGGGGCGGGGTGGGAGAGAAACTTTTCGTGAGACCATGAAAACCCATATTGACACAATTAAAGACTTTTGTGAAGGGTTGGAATACCAGGTCCAATTTGAGGACCAACGCTTCCTGGATACACTAGAGAGGGAAGGTGGACATTTCCTGCGACTGATGCAGAACTGTTTAAGTCGAGAACGACATTCTAACTCCACGAGATCCGCTGCACCAACAACGTGGGAACAATCAACAGCAAATGCCATATTTTATCAGACACGACCTGTAGCATCTGAATGGCACACTTAGATTTGCTTCACAGTCATTATTATATGTTCAAATACTATATATACTTTGTCCAGCAGAAGCAAAACACGTCCAAGGTCCCGATCACTTAGCCAATATCGCGACATCAACAATGTTTCACGTGTCGGACAAGTCCCGTGACATGTCTGGGGAGGGGTTGAGCTAGGGTTGCTGTTGTGGACTGGAACAGGAATATGGTGTACTGGAGCTTATACTACAAGGACCCTGGATCAGTATACAGATGGCTAGCAAATGACGAAGAATCAAACCTGTGAATAGACGCAGATCCAGTGCCCAGATGCTCACGGTGAGGTCTGTATTCTGCTCCAGGCATCCCAGCCTGAGGACCAAATAACTGTGAGGGAAGATTTAAATGACCAGTGAATGACACAGATGGAAGCCCACTAAGACCTTTGTCGAATCCTTGCATGGCCAAGCTAAGGGATTTTGATGCTTGTAAGTTCAGCATTCACGCTGAGTGAACTGGCAACAATTGGATCTGGGCTTGCAGGGAGACATCTCCTCCGGTTTTCTGGAAATGGACTGAGTATTACGTGACTACCCCCAGCCCATATTGTAAGTATGACAGCAGAAAAGCCAACCGACGTAGAATGGCAGGAATTGGGTTGGGGTCGGGTCGAAGTTGAGTGGTGCGAGCCCACTTGACTACAGGAGACCAAAACCCTACACACCATGCAGAGAGGATACTACTCTCCTACTAGCGGTTCTCAGGATCGCTCCCAACTAAAGCATCTGGGTTTTGGGCCGAAAAGGTTAAGGCTAGATAAGGTCTTGAAATATGTAA
>QMFE01007269.1:0-12603 GCA_003314665.1 Tricholoma sp. MG77 | reverse complement strand
GTTGAGCCTCCTCGTGTTTGATCGTCTTTTCAAGCTCCAGCGCCAACCGGCGGGTATCTTCCTCTAATCGGTTGGCGGCGATGTCCGAAGCCTCCTTATCTAATTTAAGCTGCTGCCAGATCTGGTCTGAGACGCCAGCATCACGACCATCGGAATGCAATTCCCGAGCCGCCGCCATATCTTGTATAGGCTTGGGAACAGCGGCCTCCGTTTTCGTTTTTGTGGCCGGGAGGCTGAATGTCGGAACATTAGGCATCTGCTGCGTTCCTCCAAAGGTATCAAGTTGCTTTCTGGCTGGTAGATTTTGGGCTCGCCCCCGTCTCTCGATCAACATGGCAGTCATGCAGGGCAATGCGTCTTCCGCAGAGAGCGAGAACTCAGCACTTTTATCACTGGGGTCCAGTTTCTTGTACACAACGCTAATCATCTTCTTGGAGAGCGTCGTAATGTCTCGCGCATTTCCCCAAGAAGGAAGGTAGGATAAGGATTTCAAGCAAGTCGACATTGCCTTGTGTCCAAGCGAAGCTGGGTCGTCAAGAGACTCCAGGCGAATGTTTTTCTTTTTAAGCTCTCGCTTGAGCACTTCCAAGCAATGTTCTGGCTCCATGTTGGAGAAGATGATCTCGTCTGGAAACCTACTCGAGAGGCCCGTATTGGTCGCCATAAGCTCGTTCATATCCTGGTCATATCCTGCCAAGATGACAACAATCTTCGATTTGAACTTCTCTTGCGTAAGTGCACCGACAAGTTCATCAATGGCCTCCTTCGCAAAATGCCCCTCGCTAAGTCTGTACGCTTCATCGATGAAAAGGACTCGACCTAAAGCTTTTTCAAAGAGCTTCTGGGTCTTCGGACCTGTCTGTCCAACATACTGTCCAACGAGATCGGATGCGGAGCATTCCACAACCTCAATAGAAGACAGAAATCCCATGTCGAAGTAGACCTGTCCCATCTTTCGAGCAGTGGTCGTCTTGCCGGTCCCTAGGAAACCCCACTAAGCTCACAATACCCCGACATATTCACACACATACCTGGTGGACCTTTGAACACAAAATTCATAGGAACCTCACCGCGAGCATCCATGTTTCTAGCCTTAAAGACTGCTGCAACTTGCTGATATTCCCCCAATTTTCTGACCACATCCTCGCAGCCCACGACATCTTCAAAGAGCTTTTGAAGATTAGTAGACGCGTGTGCACCCCGATCGTAGTCGGGATCGAAATCCTGCGATTCAAAGATAACATTGGAGTTTCTTTCGACCGCTGGTAGCGATGCCTGGCGTGTCTGATATCGGCCTTTTGCTTGTCCAAGAAGATTCTCTACCTCTCCGGCATTTCCAAAGTTTGGCCGATTGCGACTACGACTGAGGACTTCGATTGCAACCGTTTTGGCTTCGGCTGTAGCTCCCAGATCCTGAACTTTGAGTTTCATATTGAGAACCTCCAAAAGCTCCGTGTCGCTGAAGTCGTCAAAATGGAAAGCGTTTTCAATCGCAAAGCGTCGCGATAAGCCTTGGTTAACATTCTTCAGAAAATAAGGGGTCAACTGCTAATCATTGGGCGAACAAAAGGATATTATACCTGGAACATGTCCACTATCTGATCTTTATATCCTAAGAGGAGCACACACCTGTCTTCACCTGGGACGCTTTGCACTTCAGCAACGATTGTATCAATAACGGCTGTCTTGAAAGGATCACTATGATTTCCTGTGCTGCTGCCTCCATACAGCATGTAGGCCTACGCCGCGCATTAGCGAAGGGATAAGGGCCGTGTCTTCACCCCCACTTACCTCGTCAATTATCAGAACCTTTCCAACGGTATTTGCAAGAATGTCCTTTGTGTTCTTTTCAGACGCCCCAAGGACCGAGCCGATGAAGTCAGCTGGGTTCTTCATTACCACTGCAATGGCCAAGTCAGTGAATAGATGTGTTGGGCACTATGTATCTCACCTTCACTTCCGCTAAGAAGCCCGAGATCGCTCAAGATTTGGCCGTAAAGCTTGGCCACTGTCGTCTTCCCTGTCCCAGGTGAGCCTAGAAATACACGATTGAGAGACATTTGAACAGGTTCCATCTCTGCCAGCTCTCGTTCGTAGTTTGTCTTGATCATATCGAAGAAGGTTTGTATGGACTGCTTGACTGCTGCCAGGCCAATGAGAGACTGAAGCTTCTGCCAAGCTGTGCTTTCTACAATTGCCTCGGATGGATCGGGGCCAATTACATCTTGTTTATGAAGCATAAAATCGTCTGGAGTCAAGCCTTCTTTCCTCTGCAGCTGGATGCGGGCTGCTTGACGCTCGCCCACTTTTGCGAATAGGTTACGGAGCGCTCGAGCATTCCCAAATCCTGCGCGTCCTCGGCCTCTCCCTAAGCGCCGAATGGCAATGCGGCCATACAGCCCTCGAATCCCACCTTCCACTTTCATTCGTCCTCCGTATTTCTTCCGGATAAGCTGATCCATCATGCTCAACAACTCTGCATCTGAATAATCGGCGAAATGGAGCTTGTACGGTACTCGGCTCGTCAACCCAGGATTGTGCTCGAAGAACTTCTCCATCTCTTTGTCGTAACCGGCGAAGATGAAGACAATTGTTCCAGTGTGATTCTCCATCTCTGCTAACGTAAAGTCCAAGACTTGACTGCCTTGAAAATTGTGTTCTCCCGTTAGTTGATATGTTTCATCCACAAACATCGCTCCGCCACCTGCGTTGAGGAGGGTTTCCAGATGTTTTTTGACACCCGCAACGCCGTCGTTGGCTAAGCGAGAGCCTGTGGTTTCGATAAACTCGTCACCCGGAAGGACTTCAACAGAGGACAAAAATTTGGCGTAGTGTCTTGCAACTGTGGTTTTTCCTACATGAATACTGTAATCAATCCCTGCGAGCGACAAAAAGACGAAAACGAAGACCTTACCTGTCCCAGGATTTCCAAGGAGAACAATGTTAAAACGCTCATCTTTCAGGGATGTCCCTTGACGCTTCGTAACTTCTATCTTTTCGTAAATTCGTAGGACCTGTGCTTTAACCTCTTCAAGACCAATCATATCCATAATGCTGTCGATTGCATCATTACTGGCACCGTCGACTTCCTTCCGTCTTTGCCAATGTTTCTGGGAAGCCGAGGCAACCTCCGATTGAGTCGAGACAGGTTTTGTAGTCTTTGGAGTAGCTTGGGGTAGCTTTAATACAGGCCGCGTGTTCCCTGAGCTAGACTTAGATGTAGTTGGGGGTGAAGGCGAAGAATCTTTATTAGATACTTCGGGAGTAATCTGTGGCGTCACCACGGCTTGCGATGTGCGAGATATAGCTGTTTCTAGATCCTTTTGCCTCTGCTCGACAGCATGTGTCCTGTCCACAGCAAGTTGGCGATCTCGGCGAGCCTGCGCTTCGGCGGCAATCTTCTCATCGATATCAGCTAGTTGCTGAGCGTGGGCAAGATCGTCTGCGTCCCGCTTTTTTTGCAAAGCCGCGGCCTTAGCTTTCTTCTGCTCCGCAAGTTTTGTTGCTCTTTCGCACTTGGAACATGTCGAAGGTGGACTTTCGTGGCATTTCCAGGTTTGAGCATGGCCTTGGGGACATTTCCTATCAAGGATGTGCTCGCATGCCATCTTTGAGTGGTCGTACAGTTGGTGACACTTGGACGGGCAGGTGTGGACGCCGCAATTCAGCATGGTGGTACTGTGGAATTGCTCCGATGAGTACAGAATCCATAGAGTCGATCGGAGAAAAGTACCATGGCTCCTTACATCCTCCGTCCGGACATTCATTATCAAAGTCGATGGCTCGAGAAAGAATAGCCTTCCTACTCTGATGCCGTTCACATTTGACAGGGAGCCCATCGTAGATGTGACGACCAGCCTTCAGTAAGGTAAATAAATTATTCCATAACTCTTTGCCCTTACGAGCACCGAGGAATGTCGTTGAGTTGCCGAGTAGAATAAGGCCATTGCGTGCCCGGGAAAGCAGCACGTTCAACCGCTCCGGCGAAGACATGAAACCAATGTCACAGTTTGCATTGCTTCTCGTGAGACTACCAATGACGATGTCGCTCTCTTCTCCTTGGTAGTTGTCTGTTGCGGTACAGCAAATGTTAACATATATTTAATCGGAGAGCTAGCTTACCTATGGTAGCCAAACGAATCGACCTTTTCTTGACACTTGCAGTCGCAGCAGGAAGTAAACCAGCTCGAACCAAATCATGGGAGTCCAGGTCATTGAGCACAGGATCGTTGTCCTTCTTGAGTGCATCTCGAAGTTTATGAAGCTGTCCGAGGTAAGGTGTCAAGATAACGAGCTTCTCCGTCCCGTAACCCTGCTGAGCAAGGTATCGCACAATCTTCAAAACCATATCCACCTCATATGTATTCTGCTTCGAAGAAGACGCTGATACGTCTCTTCTATCCGCAACCTCTGTCAATTCATCTTCTGGATGATCATGGTTGATGAAGACAACGTTGTCTTGAACTCCTCGAAGATCTGGACGATTTTGGGTACTATCGGAGTCAATGAGGTCGGGGTAAGTCAGTTGGCGGATAAGCGAAGAGATCTCGGGTCGCATGCGATGTTGTTGAGTGAGAGTTTGATGAGGATATCCTTTGAGTACGAGGCGCTCAAAAAGTGATCGGTTGAGGTCGTATCCTTCCCCTTTCTCCACAGTGAGTAGGTAGTGATTTACTTTGGGACGCAACTGCCTGAACCACGAGGGCGTTAGCTCATAAACCGCCCTTTGAGAATATTAAGTAAATGCGCACTTGTGGTCCCCGATCAGTATCAACTGCTTTGTTTCTGGAGACAACGCAGTAAGAACGTGGCTCTCCATGATTTCGCCGGCTTCCTCAACCAAAAGGATACCTGGCGAGGCTGCCTGGATGCTTTCTCTATACATTGCTGCCGCAGTAGTCGTGCATCCAATGATACGCTTACTACTCAGGATGGCGGCGTCCTTCTCACTGAATTTCCGCGAGTGGTCGTGAACACACTTGTTATACTCTTTCCCAAGAGTAGCAATATTTTGTGCTTGCTCCTTCAGAATTTCTCCACCCCAACATCTCACTTTTTCCTGACGATCTGCGTAAGGCATCCCCCAGATCTCGGGGGCAGCCTGGACGGCGGAAGATCGAGTGAAGACCCCCGCATTCTTTCCCGAAGCCCAGCGCTCCAACAAATATGTATTGTTGACCGCTTGGCCGCTTCTGCTAACGGTAGTCATGCCCGTCTGTTGGATTCGGGACGCAAAATGCTTCATAGTATGCAGAATCCTCAAACTCCACATGTTCGAGCAATTCCTTGTAAGTGACTTTCGATTGCATGTATCTCTTGAAGGCGCTCGTGAGAGTGGCGCTAAGCTGGGTAGCTGTGGCTCTCAAGATTTGGATTAGGCTCCAGTCCGCCTTGGTAAGCTTGAAGTCCGTGCCCTGATTCTGTAGACTTAGGTTTTCCGTTTTTGCAGTGTGTTTGCTTCCCAACCTAACAATACTCTTTTCCGGAATGCCACCATCAAGGAGGTCCTCGAGGAATTGATCGAGCGCATGGTTTGTATAGCAAACAACAAGGATCGTTTGGCTCGTAGAATCATGCAGGACTTTTGCGAGAAGCGCGCCTATGAAGGACTTTCCAGTGCCTACGCGTAGACTATTCAGCAAACGTGAGAGAATAGTCAATAAAAAATAGTTACCTGGAGGGCCTTGTATTAACGACACCTTTTGTGTAAGACCTGCAAGAAGAGAGTCCGCTTGAGATTGGTCTAACAGTACCGATTTGGGAGCACCAATGACGCTCTGAAGATCTCTATGACGATTGAGCCTGATGGTTTCGACGACGGCGGATAGCTGGGATGATGAAATGCTGATGTCGTTGCCCTGATTCCAGAACAAGAGTTCTGGTGAGAGTGGGAATACCTGGATGTCCTTAATTGCATTGAGAATTGGTTCGAATGAGAAGACTGCAGAGTCTATTTGAACGAGTCTGATGTGCGCTGCTGTTTTTAGCTTTAAAAGGGTTTTTGTGATACTTGTTTCTCCTTCGAGTTGCAAGACTAGAATCGGAGGTTTCTTTGCCAAGAGATCGTCGACTCGGTTGACCGTCGGAAAAGCTACGACCTCTCCGTCGACGATGAGGCACGCTTGCGACTGGTGCCTAAATATCTTTCGGTTGTCTTTTAGGTAGGCCATTCGGTCCTTGGGCTTGTCTTTGACAAACTCTGGTAAATCGTACTGGCACCGAAAAGTTATACCCCATCTGCTTCTCCTCTGTGAATCGTCCGAGATGTGAATGTCGAGGAGCGTCAGTCCGTCTGCAGTGAAATTCCTCGACGGACGTTTCTTCTTTCCAAGAATGATCTGAATTTCATCTCGCATCTCGTACAGCATATCCTCCCTCAGCAGTCGGAATTGGTTGTCAAGATAAGCTGCGACTCTATTATCTTCCGAGTCTGAATCCCCCAGCAATGTGCTCTGACGCAGGAAGGGTGGTTCTGTGCATACGATCTCGTCAGCAGTAGGAAGAATAGAAATGTCGCGGAAATCAGTGAAATCGTTGTCGTGTCGGCCCCCAGGACCAAATTCATCACTAACAATGGCGCTTGGACCAGAAGTAAGAAGGATATGGTTGATCTTGGATCCGATGTTCCGGATCTCGATGTGTGAAGATCTAAGGAGGGAATCCAGCATGCGTGGCTTCTGCGCTAACTCGCGATAGGGCTTGGCGGCATCCCTGTCCAGTGAGATGAGTTGCAGCAGAAGCCAAGCATACGAGATACATCCGTCTCTATGAAGTAACCTGTCTTCATATGCTTTCGCAAATGCGTCCCAAAAGAATGGTGGCTCTACAATGCAGAGGAGAATTTTTCGGAGAAAGTCGCCGCCACTGATAGCAAGAAGCTCTGGCGCTTGGAGATAGTGCAGCAAGGCGGTGGCAGGACCATCGAGGAAACTTATGGAGAGATCAATGGTAAAAGAGGCTTTGATTGAGCTGAGACCTGGCTGTTGAGAAATAAGTTTCGAGACACAATCAGTTGGTGACGGATGGGCGCATATCGCTTCAATGAAGAGACCGTAGTTATGTCGCTGAACTGGCACGCTTTTATATAGTACAGAATCCAGAAACTTCTTGAGCTTGATAGTTCTTGGATTGTCGGGAACACCACTTGAGCTCTGCATGGTGAATGAAGTTAGAGAAAGCTGTCGAAACTTACACGTGCTGTTGTGTACTGTTCATTACATAACATCCCTGGGCTTCCCTCCGTCTAATCTGCCCAAATCGAAGGGTGAATCAAGGTTATACTTTGGAACGGTCAAAGTCGTGGACCGGTCATTCCGGTCACGGAAAACACTCCGCCATATAAGTTGAATAATTACATACCTTTCATCGAGCGCTTCATACTCCGTGGGTAAAATCATTAACCGCTCCCAATCGAGCAGTAGTAACTAATCCGAGTCACACAACATTTGATCCCCACAATTATACAGCAACTGAAGGCATGGTATATCACAACAGAGTTAACTTGAAGCAAATAAAGGACATACTTCATTTAGCCATAAGTTCGAAATATCCGAATCATAATACGACTTGACCTGGGTATTCACGGTGAGCTGCGTGACCCTTGCCGTATCCGAGATTTCGAACAGTTTGTCGTTCCGGTTCATCGGAGGCTCGGCGATTGCTTCGTAACTTGTAAGTAAACAGTATATCCATTATGAAAAGCTTCACGGAGGAAATGGCGTTGGAGCATCGTAGATGTGGCATCTGTACATATTGAATGTTGCCACTACTATGCTCAGGCCGTGAATTTCGTACACGTATTGACATGTTTGATTATAGCATCATTCCATTTCAATCGACAGGCGGTACTTCAAAGGCTGGATCCTATACATGGGTAAGTACAAGAACCTTACCTTGAGAAAGGGGATGAACAATCCAGAAGCGCGTCAATGAAAACCAAAATTACTAGGAGTGACTGCGCAACGGAAAGTGGTTCCAACTCCATAGGTGAAAGCGGTGGACAGTGTCGACTAGACAGTCGAGGTCGCAATGGAGGTTAGGGTAAGTGACCCTCTATTTTGAGTGACTTCGATGGCATCACTATTCCACTTCTCTCCATGACGGAGGCTGCCGCTAATGTAGCGCGTGAATACCACTACGAACGACATAAACATGCTGTCACTTCGGGGGCCGTCTTTCAGTACCTACAATTGATGATTAGAAATAAACGTAAGATGGTGGAAACAGAATGTACCATAGCCATGCAAGTTCAGCCTTGGTCGGTAGGCATGGACTTACTAATCTGACCAGAGTAGAGTGCAATGCAATTGAGATAAATTAACGTGGCTGGGGTACAATCGGGACTCACTTCTTCTATATCTCCATAATATCCATCAAAAAAAAAAGAAGATGCGACTGAGTGCTCAGCGCTCAGCGCTCAACCTTTGTTGGGAAACTTGGGAATGTGTTAACGTTCAAGCTTTCAAATTTCCGAGACAAACTGTACAGACCAAGCCTGAGGTTATTAGTATTACGTAATTAAATATTACTATGTTCAAGTTCGAGCGTCTGACGGGATGATTCAACTTGGCCACTGGGCCAACTCTAATGCTCGTCGATCACGACCATCCTTCTCATCATGTCCCTACTAAGTCCGTCGGTATACGACAGTCCAAGACTCGATACATTTGACGAAGCTGTACACTCCTATAGTACGTACTTTCCAGTCTCGTCATGATCATCATCTGTTGCATTAGAGCCCTAGGGACTGCACTTCAATCCCACTTTATGGAGCCACCCAACTCAACGACTCGCCAAGTGTCTGTGCTTTCAACAGTCATCCGTAAAATACCATTGATAGCTGCAATGGAGTTGTTAAGGCGTATCGACAGTCTCCGGTGGGGCTACAGGCGGCGTCTGTGATGGTACATGATCCATTGTTGCCAGCGACGACACGCAGGAATTTACCAAGGTCTGTCCATTGGGCTGATCATCAGTGGAATGTGAGCCTACTTGGATGTTAATATAAATTGTTGGATGCGAGGTTTCGTGGATAACGGGGAGGTGGGCTATCGTCTGTTGTCTGGGGTCGGAGGAAGTCGGCACTAGGGCACGCCTCCGCTCAACGCAATGGTAACATCCTTCGAGTTGAACATGATGATATGTTTCACATCTTAAAGAATCTCTGATAGCGGTTGCAGACGTGCTCTGAGACCTTGTGTCAGAAACTTGAAAATGGACTGGAATAATTTCTTACTATTGCCAGTCGTTGAAAGTTCTTCGCTCTATCCCACACTTCCTTTCCGTCCGTCCAAGCTTTCAAATTGAATAGCCCCAATTTATTTTCTTTTAGATCCGTTTCAAATCGACCTGCGATTTCCTCCCATCTGGAAGAGAAAACGTAAAAGTCCAGTCATATCAAATAGTGGAGAGAACCCTCACATTGCATGTACCCCCAGAACGATAACCATGTCACTCGGCGGTATCTCCCGACGATGCTCCTTTATTCCCTCCAACGCTTCTTTGACCCTACCTTTCCACTTATCGAGCCGACGTTTGGGATGTGCGCTACGAAATTTCCTGACAGCAACCACAGACCATTGGACAGTGGCTACGGCAAGCGGCACTGCAGCTGCTTCAGCCATCTTGAAAAAGTACGGAATTGAGAAACTGGGGAAACAGGCGCAGATTCAGTACCATTTATGCGTAGTAGCCTCACAATAAGTAATCCTTTGAAGCATCTGACGTATCCGTGGAAACACGGGGAATACTATTACAAGGACCCACATACAGTACTGTATCCATTAGGCATCGTTGCTGTCTTGTTCTTTGAACAACAAAAGAACAATGGCTTCAAAAAGAACAACTATGCAGTATATATTATATATGCGCCTCACTGACATTTCTCCGGAAGGTAATGCCTACCCAAGCAATCTAGTTTCAATTGCGAGTTCCCACCATACACACTTCAACGTTTCAAAGATTTAACACCCCACCCTTGTCATATGCTTTTGATGTCAACCGTTTTCCGCCCGAATCGTGACGCGTCGACGTCCTTTCCAAGTCAATTACACAACTACATGTATTTCTCTTGTTTCTGCTTTAGATTAATATACACCGATACACTCTGCGACAACAATGTCATCTCAGATTGTGCGATATCGATGTCATTGCAACTAGCGCAACCCCGGCATTATCAAATGGGTAAGCTTTTATCTAATTAACCCCCCAACCAGGGACTATGCACGAAGCTGCTATATGCTACATTACCCTAGTCTTCCCGGGCAGGAATACATTGATTATTGAATACATGAGTAATATAGTTGGTGCAAATTTCAAAAACAGTTTGTTTGTCCATCGTGGGACGACATCCTGAGAAACAAGGTTCAACTTGCTTTTGTATCCTCAATTTATGTACGTTCCCTTTACGCTGTGTAACTGCTATGCCGAACGAGTCGCATAGCTCTCAACCAGTTGGTTGGACACTCGTCCATGGTGTCAAATTTTCCATCCAAGAAATCTACTGGCGCGATCAACAGAAATGGTTGTTGGATTGTGGCTATCAGCTACGTCCTCGATATCAACCAGATTGGACGCCGTCATGGGAGAAGTCCGGCAAGTCAGCTATTCTCTGTGAAGATTCGTACTTCCTAGTGGTGCGTTGCTTAATCATGGGCAAGTTTGAACGTATAAGAACACAGCACATAGTATGGACAAATCATTGATGCAGTCCGTGTACAAGATGGTGCATCCGTTGCGTTGAAGAAGATTTCTAAGTCCGTGCACCCTCACGAGGCTGACATCGGCAAGTTCTTCTCTACGGAGCCGTTGGCCTCGGATCCTCGAAATATGTGTGTGCCCATTCTTGACACGCTTCAGCCACCCGACGGCACAGATATTTTGATCCTCGTCATGCCTCTCCTCCGTCGGTATGACAGCCCCAGGTTCGATACATTCGGCGAAGCTATTCATTTTTTTACAAATCTTTTTATAGTATGTTAGCTTGTCTAAACTGCATACCTGTAATCTCATTATCTTTTGTTATACCAGGGGCTGCAGTTTATGCATCAACATCATGTTGCCCATCGGTATGTTCAGGAACTTATATTCTCCTTCTTCAACTACAAGGTCTTCCTATCAGGGATTGTAACTCGAACAATATTATGATGGATGCATCTGGTATGTATCCACGAGGGTTCCACCCTAGTCTGCAAAGTCGAAACCCAGAGTTCGCGGGTTCTGCAAAACACTTGACTCGTACTCAGCATCCTCCCAAGTACTACTTTGTTGACTTTGGCATTGCCCGTCGATACGATCCAGCAAATGGCCCGCCACTCGAATTGCCCATAGAGGGTGGTGACAAATCTGTGCCAGAGTTCCAGACTAGCGATGGCCCATGTGACCCATTCCCCACCGATGTATATTATCTAGGTAACTTGATCAGGCGCGAATTTTTGGAGGTCATTCTTATGCTTGTGAATTCATATCGATGCTCATGTACTTGTTCATGTTTGTTAGCGCAATCCTCTCGTTTATGGCACCGAAGGCCGACATGGCTTTGAGTTCATGAAACCCCTCGTGGATGACATGGTTCAAGATGATCCCAAAAAGCGCCCAACGATGGATGAAGTCGTTTCTCGTTTTGAATCTGTCCGAAGCAGCTTGAGTACCTGGAAATTGCGCTCAAGAGTGGTACCTCGCAAGGACATGTTCTACCATGGGATCATCCATGGTACTAAACACTGGATTAGGAAGATAGGATTCATCGTGAAGCGAGTTCGACCCATACCTGGATCATCCACGTAGGTCTACGAGCTCCCCATAGAATATGTAGGCAGTTCTGGATATGTATACCATATGTAGTGGCACTTAATTTCATACCGCACTTGCAAAATCCTGGAGGATTAGTTCTGGTCTCGTACTACCAGAAATTGGCCAGGGTTCATCAACGTTCATTTCCCGGAAGGCCTAAGGTCTCAATATACACTTACAAGTAGATGCGTTGTCGCAGATGTGTGCTTAGCTGACTGCACTGTTAATACAACTTGAATCACCCCACTCACATTCTTGACATCATAGCCTGAGGGATGTTGAAATGTCACTCCGACGAAATCGCACTTGTGGCCGCGAGAGCACACTCGAACCGACTCCCTACATGTCCCCGTGTCACGGCCATGTCCATCCCGGAAGATACCTCGGTGAATGGAGGTGCGACCAACGTCTTTGCAGGTGATGTACACATGAGGGCGGCGTGATGATGGTTGGGCGGGGACAAGCTCGCAGATGCTAGGTGGTTGATATCTAGGTGGAGGGCACTGTACACTGGCAATGGGGCGCGATATGGGAGGCTGCCGACTCGGAACCGGAGTCCCTCAGCGTTGCATGCGAAGATGGCAAGGGACCAAGGGCCACTCATGTCACGGAGCAGTAGTTTCTCTCCGTCACTCAATCGAAGAAACGCGGTATTATTGGTCTGGCTACGGGAAATAGTAGCTCCCTCCTGGACTTCTAGCTCCAGAGAACTTGGTCGTCTCAATATTCCTAGGCCTGCACTCGTGCTTCGTTAACATTAGCCACAACACCCTCACGCTCCCAGTCCAGTTTCCACTTTGTACTCAACTCACT
>QMFE01007264.1:0-19132 GCA_003314665.1 Tricholoma sp. MG77 | reverse complement strand
CTGATTTGAATGGGGAGGAGGGTGGTGTTGCATTGCATGTGTTGTTGGCTGTTGTCAAGCTGAAAATGCTGTAACCTAGGAAAAAGAACATTTTGCTAGTGATAGTTGAAGAGAAACAAACAAAAAATGTACTATTTCGATGGTTGGACATCGACATGGTGGCTCTAGTGAGAATACAAGTTATGATCTAGAAAAGGAGAAAAGGATATTAGTAGTAGTGAAAAGAACAAGAAAAGGAGGAGAAATTATGTAGGGAACCTTTTAATTACTTACTAGGGAGTAACTGTTTGGTGGAGAGTAATAACAACGTTGATCAAGTTTGATATCAAATAATTGATCATCATCACGATTGTCAGTTGTGTTCCCATGGTCTCAACACTTCATGACTACTTACTACTACTCGCGTTTTTTGTGTGCATTGAGCATTCCCGAGATATACTCAAGCATTTGTAGGGTATGTAGCAAGTATCATTATGTAGTGTGTCAGCACTAGTGGCAGTCAAACATCTGGATTCAACAGTGATTCAGATGGTTGATTCAGCGGAGATTCAGAGGGGGATTCAACAACCCAAAACATCACTTGAATCACCCGTTTTTTTGAATCGTTGGATCGCCTCCAGAGTTGCTCCAACTTTTTGAATTGTGATTCACTCATGGACAATCCACTCTCCCCTCCTCTCTTGGCAACCAATTTCAAATTCCATCTTTGTAATCTGTCCTGTAATTATGTTTCCAATAACATGCCACTTTCAAGTCACTACAGTTTCTGAGTCTACTATCAATCCACTGAATCAATGCCTCCTCCCAAGACCAAACCTGCTTCGAAAAAACCCCCCTCATGTGCCCAAAAGCCTACTACCAAAGCCAAGGCCGCACTTCTGAGGAAGAGATTCTGGACCCTAAGAAAAAGAAAGCACCAGCGAAGAGCAAACTACCTGCAAAAAGAAGGTATTAGAGTTGTCTGACAGTGATGACAAAGGGCAGGGTAGTGGGGAAAATGATGATGACAGTGCGGAAGACGATGCTGATGATAAAGTTGAGTGAGTCACTTTCTGACATTTGAATCATTGTAGAAAAGGTTGATGGTCAGAGTGGCATGACGATTCAGAGACGATTCAATGATGATTCTTGATGAGAATCGGAGTTGAATCTCCACTGAATCAACCATCTGAATCACTGTTGAATTCAGATGTTTGACTGCCACTACTGTCAGGCCATTAAACCATGTAACTATCTATATACTGTTTAACTACTGTATATGTGGCTTCGGTGATAAAGGGGTATACATAAACGTAAACATATATGGTATAAACCGTATAAACCGGTTATATAGATATGTAGAACAGTTGGAGCCTTAAGCACAACTAGAACAAAGAGACTGTATCACTATTTTGCCTACAGGATCTGGAAAAACACTGACATTTTGGATACCACTGCTCTTCAATAATGATGGAATTATGATCATTGTAACAGCTCTGAATATCTTAGGTGATAAGAATGTTGCAAAACTTTCTTCTCCTCCAATTTCCCTGAGATCACCTTCTGTTTTTTTTTTTTTTTTTTTTTTTTTTTTTTTTTTTTTTTTTTTTTTTTTTTTTTTTTTTTTTTTGAATCCAATTTATTCTCTTTTGTGGCGTACCATATGTAAGAGATTAAATATACATGATTTGTGCATTGCAGGTCACCTCTCCTATCTAAGTTTTCTTCATCATCTGCTCACCTTCTGTTTGAGCTGTGAGTTCATTGAGAATCTGGGATTCACTTTGTGCCATGGTGTGCCAATGTGCTGGATTGGCGTCTAAAAGCCCAGTGACAGGAGACCACAGATATGGTGCATTCTCCTTGATCTTATGGGCTGCAGTCTGTATAAATGAACCTTCCAGATATTCAGATGTTGTTTTTGAGACATTGAAATGCAGACCGCATTGTGGATGTGTCAAGCCTACAAGCCTACAACTTCTTGACATAATTTATTTTTAACAGTTGTAAATGCCCATGAGAATACAGAATCAGATGTACTATGTTTGAGTAAGTCTGAGCAAATGGCTTCTGCTTCAAAGAGTAGGGTTTCATGAAGTGGTGCATGTTTGGCATGCTGCATAACCTAGTAGAAGGCTGTATATGAATGTTGGAATGGTGAAGCCATTCTGCAACAAAGAAAATAGGACATTGTGTATGTGTTGAATGAGGTCCATGATCATTAGGAAGTGTAGAATTTCAAGTAACATACCCTCCTCCTCATGTAAACTTGTTATGTCCCATGCAACCACACTCCATAACCCCTACCCAACTCCAGATAATCATGTTAACATCATTCCGTAGGTGCTACGCCTTCACACATCCGTGCGCACTCGAGCACAACCCGTGCACGTACGTCCGCGCATGGAGCACACGCTCACTCGTCATTGACCGCATGCGCTCTTGCTCTCGCTCATCGTGCTTGTGCCGCTCCCTCGCTCTTGCACCTTCGCGCTCGTCTCAGTCATCAATACTACCTCGTTCCCATGCCATCGCAAGTCCATGTGGTATTACCCCCTCGCCGAACAATCTGCACATCCCAATACGTTTCCGCATGTATCCTCTTACTTATTCAGTGTTATCACACTCACGCTTTTATTATCCACCTTCCTATTCACTCGTCACGATTCTTTATTTAAGTACGGTTATCCGAGCTACACCGCTCCACACATGGAGTGCCGCTCTTCCTACGTAGCTTAAATACAATGTAGCTTAGTTCCTTGTAACTTACTTGTTAATCGAAAATCGAACCGACTTCGAACGCTTTCTTCCCGTTCTCATTAAGTTCATCTCTTGCCGCAACCTGCGCGCACTCACGTTGCACTCATCTATGCTCGTCCGCTCTACTCACACGCTGCTCTCACGTGTGTGCACACGACCGCCACAGTTCTCGCTCCGAAGTTACGGTCCACCCAGATACCGAACAAGAGGCACAACCCTATTGGGAAAGTGGTTGAAGCCAAGACCGTGTGTTTAGCATAGCTCTGCGTCTGCCCAACATCAGCTAAGTCCTCAGTGCAAGTTCCCGCGCTGTTTCCCAGTACCACTGAGCTGTATCCGATCCTTCCTATGACCTCGTCCTTCCTGCCTGTTCGCGGTTCGTAACAAAACTGCACAACATCCTCATTGATTCTTGAAGCAACCAGGCTGACTTGGAAACTTGCCAATGTGCTGACACAGCCACATTTACAAGTTGTGCCAGTTGCTGAGGCAGGTTAATAGTGTGTTGGAAGTTGCGGTCTTTGAAAATGTGGGAAAAAACTTTTAACCCACCTCTGTAAGGGCAAGACCCAGAAGATGAGGATACAGGGTGCACAAAGGCACAAAGGGGCCACAAGGGCACAGGGAGTCTATAAAGACTATGTAGTGACAGAAGTCAATGCTATAAAGCAAGTTATACTGGGGGGATTCTTAGATGATTCAGGGGGTCTCTACTACTACCAGTTGCCCATAATAGGGCTGTAGCCAAACAATAACAAATAAAGGTGAATAATAAAGAATGAAAAGGGTTTCCATGAAGTATGAACAGTAAGTAGGGAAATACATGTACCTGGAGGGCTGTCCCCTTACAGCCTCCGAGTCACGAGTGGTTTGGAGTCTGCTATATGCCCTGACTAGTTTGCTTCCAGTGTGGCCTATAGTACATGGATACCTTCAACCTGACTGCCTGCCATGCTTTGACATTCAATACATGACCCTCAAAGAGTGACAGGAGTTCACCCAAGATGAGCTAGTGGCACTAGATGTTAGGGTTGCTGATCAGTAATGGAAAGCAGGACAAGCTGAGTGAGGACCACAATGTGAAGGTAGAAGCAGCAGTTGAACAGGGTTTCACTGTGGACAACAAGCAACAAGTACACCCACAAAAAACCATTTCACAGTATTGTTAATAGAAGAAATAGCTGAATCTGATTCAATTTCATTGACTGGTAGTACCCTAAATGATCCTAAAGTTGAACCAAAACCTCATGGAGATTAGCTTCCATCTAATACCATAGCTCCCACCCCTTCATGACTCATAGTAGCAATTTTTACCATAAATATTTGTTACTGTCAGTCTACCAGGGGGTGACTAAAGTGGAAAACTTTGAGAACCAGGATAACTGAACATGAGTGTTCAAGATACCCAGCTGGTACTTCAAAGCTTCATCTTTGATGCTCCCTTAAGGCCAACACATATTATCAAGGACAGGTCTGATACACCTTCTGAAGCAGCCAAGGTACATCAACTATATGTGCACATTGCATGATGATATCGTGCCAGATACATGTTTGAATGTGCAGCTTCGGTAGAAATAAAAGGGGCTTCTATAAGTATAAGGATAAGGGTCGCCGATATATCCAGCATCCCCTGCAGCATGCACAAGTCAGCAGCTGCTCTCTGAGGTCAGAGACAGAAAACTACTTGCGAATACAAGGTTGGGTATCTCATGATTGCCATTATCATGATCTAGGATATCTTTCGATGTTCCTTAACGCGCATATCAATTTCGTGTTATAACTAGGGTTGAACAGAAAGTACACACAGGATAATGTGTCGTCTCATGATCAACATGAACAAAGGCACGCTCCACGTTAGGAAGCACCTCTATCTTGTCCTGCAGTTGTTGACTAAGGTCGTGGGCCTTCCATAGAGGGGTATCTGCCGCCATCACGACATCGACTTCCACAAAATAATCCTGATGGATTTAAAATTAGTACGCCACGTTTCCACTGCCAACCTCGACAACATACCGGTCCACTCTGCATAGAGCCCACAGTATCAGCTCGTTGGATGGAAAAACAGGTGAGATGAGATGCGTACATGGTAAGCGCGCACGGTATCAATCTGGATGATATCATCGCTGAAGGTCAGAGCCTTGTATATTACAAGCTGGAGGAAATCGTGCGGGGCAGATTTCCCAGCCAGAAGTTCAAATTCTTTATATACTGTGCGACCCCATGCTAGTAAAACCCCCAGAGCGATCTGTGAAACTTGAGAACATAAAATGGGAAGCAAGATTTTGTCAAGCTTACAATGATGGCGCCCATTGGGTCGAGATCTGCATATGTCCGTCAACGAAGGGCAAGGGAATAAATCGTGAGGGTTACTGACACCACGCTAACTTGCTACCTCCAGCTGACATAAGGATACCTGGTATAGTGTAATATCCAGGAATTAGCATGAATCATTTTGCGCCTACCGAATCCGTTGATAAATAAATCATTCCGGTGATCTTCCCAGAGTACTTGCACTTGACTTGACTTGTTGCGAAGCGAGTAGCAGTATATGAAGAGAATAATCTTGGCACCTATAATTTGCATGGTTATGGCAAGGCCTTGAGAAAGAGTTATGGCGTGCCTAGAGCAACAGCCACGGCAAGGATAGATGGTAGATGGAACTCCTTTAGGTCATTGTTGGACTTGACGATCAGAGAGCGGACAGATTCCACAATGACAACGAGATTAACGGAGCCCATGCTAAGCATAGCAAAATAGCGTTAGCTGCGTTAATAGAAAATAATTACAACCTCGTACAGAAAACCTAAACAAGAGGTAAGCCTTTATCACTAACCGTGGACGAATAACGTACCATAAACAATGTTGCCAATCGTCTCCACACGAGCGCCGCCCACAGGCCATTTGTTCACATCGAGATTTACGGCCTTTCGGTGAAGCCAGAAGAGAAGGAAATTACTTCCGGCATCGAAGAGGGAATCGATGCCTGTTTCTAGTAGGGACAATGACGCCCCCGAGATAGCCGCATACACTGTATTGCAGCTGCAGGGATGTCGAACAGGGTACAATCTGACTACGTACTCTGCAAGATGCACAGGCAGATATTTGAAATTAGACTGGCATAAACTGCGATTTTGATCTGGATGTAAACGGCGTCAACGTTACCACACGAGTACCATGGTAAAAACTTACAGGCAAGCGCGCAGCATCCTCTTCGGCCCTAGCATCTTCGGTATGCTCGTTCATTGGTTTGAGGAGGGACGTGATAAGCTAGGTATTCTTGTTAGCCTGGCGTGTAACCCCCCAAACGTTACTTACATCATTTTGCCTGCGATAAAAGTTGGCGATAGCTTTGCCTTTCCGACGGTTGCGAAGCCCAGCGATCTGGTCTTCGGTCAGCAGTCCCTCACGAATGTTAAAAGGATCTGGCGGCAAGACGCGGGAAGCCTCGGGGGTCCTCTCGAAGTCTAACACACTCAAGTTCAAGCTCGGCAGCGGTTCCATTGTGTCGGGCACCTGCATGTGCTTTTAAAATTGGAGGGAAGTTGTTTATAAAAAAATAATCAGAACAGACAGCTTGTGATTTTGGGGCCTTGGACGTTGAATTCGAACGTTGCAAGTCGCCTACCATTATTCTGCAGCAGGAATGAGAGAGAAAGGGATGCTGGAAGGGCGGAAACCGAAACAGTGGATGAGCTCAAATCGGATCACGTCGATCTCCCAGAGTCCCAGAACTCTGGTTACCGCGTCCAAGGATCCGGTAATGAAAGAATAGAGTCGTGGTGAAATGCTGGATAACACTCACTGCGACACAGCTTATGTCGATAGGAAGGGAAGGACGGACTAGAAAAATCAGCCTATGCTCCCTTTTGGCCGATTAATTTTATTCTCCGTTTCAAAGGATGTTATCCTACGCACAGACCACTTGGTGAATAAAAATCACCAGCGACTGTCAGCGCTTCAGCAGCTGAAAATCTCGTATGAATATTAGGATTGTAGCACCATAGTAATATTCATCTGTAACTTGACGAGTATGGGGAACGACGCGAGCCCTAAACACAACCGTTATCATTTCAAGCTCGTTACTATTACGTAACGTCGATGTTCATGGACTCGGACCAACTCGCCAGTCTTGCGCCCGTCTTTCTGATTTTGGCAGGACTTTTGTATTCATTTTCCTTATTATATATGAACTACAACTGATCGAGAGACCGTAGATTTTTTTCATTGCTCTGGTGTATGATCTCCTCATGCATGGGGACTCCAATCAGACGCGCATTGTCTGACTTGTGGGAATACATGCTTCTATCTTCGCGTTCAGGTGGCCTTACTTCCAGGCCACAAAGAGGTTATGGAGAGCAGGAAATGTGGGAGATGGAATTGCGACGTCGAACAGGCTAATCATGATGGACCTCGTAGGTATGTATTCTGGTTTGGTGAAGGGTTACTATATTCTTCACGTGTCCGGTTCTTGCAATCAGCTCTTAAACTATACCCTGACGATAATGTCATTGCGGCTTGAACAAACTGCAAGCTGTTGATTCTCACACATCACCTCTTCCTACCCCTTCTTCGATCCCACATATGGACTTGCGGACTATTGGTCGGTTTTAAAATCTCATAATCTCATCTTCTTTCGGCCTTATTGGCTGACGCCTTTTCTTTGAGTATAAGTATTCGTCCATGTCAGTTTTAAACCCCATCGCATCTCTTTCCACTACCCCCATCATATCCAGTATTTTCTCTTGCACAACCCCTTTGCATTCATACCTACCTCTCTAAGACCTTCATCATACAATGAAGTTCCCGTCTAGCTCCTCTCTCATCTTGGCTACCTTGGCTATCTCTTCGTCGTCGTCTAGTCTGGCTGCACCAACGAACGATGCTCCTGAAAGCGACATGTCTAGCTCTCCCAGCAATCAACACATTGCTTCACAAGGTCCCGCCATTCTCTCAACGGACAACGAGGAGATGGCTGAGGAGTCCATTGGTAAGGACTTCTTTCACTAACAATATTCATCTACCTGTAGCTGATGACGCTCACAATATAGTCAGTGATGTATTGGACACCCTTGTTCATATTATCAAAGGAGTTCCGATCGTTGGAGATTTGTTAGGGCCTCCGCTGAAGACGATCGCCTTATCCAACCCAGGTGCTGCCAGCGTAGAGTCAGTCGACGCACTCAGTATCAAGAAGCAAGGATTGGAAGCGATTCAGAGTGCCGCTAATGTTGCCTCTAGTGTTCTCCAGCAGTGCATGACTGTTACTTCGCTCCCCGCCCCCGCTCAGTCTCCAAGTCTCGCCGCAAGGGATGAGTCGGCGGCTGACCCTTCGTCGACGTCCTCTGATCCTACCAGTACTTCGGATACTTCGTCCCCGTCAGCCACCGAGACACCACCTAACACTCCTGTACCCACGTCTTCGGCCATATCCATGCGCTTGCCGGCTCCCGTACAAGTTCCTGCAGTTGCCAAAGACGCTGGAACCGTTGTTCCATCTCTTCCACTGGAATCTTCTGCAAGTTCTCTCGCGGCTGCACTTCCTACATCGACCGTAGCTGTGCCTGCGTAGCCCATGCCTGCGCTGCCCTCGCTTGCCATCTTGACGCCTCCCCGCTCCTTCCGAACAATCAGATCAACCTTCGCCTCTGGGCCGTTTCTCTCATATTTCGCGTTACATTTTTTTGCCTTATCTAGCTACATACCCTGGTTATACCCTTGACTCTTCCATAGAATTAGTGACGTTATGTTCTTTTATGATTGGTATTTTGGGAATTGAAGTCACTTGACTAGTTGTAGAACTTTGATAGCATTCCGAGTCATTGATTCAATAACAACGCCTTTGATGGAACAACTTGATCCGAACCCATATCGGTGCCTTACTACTGTTACCCTATGCCACACCCTTCTCCTTTGGCTGGCGTTGTTTCTGCACGTCGAAGTCCCGCTGACTACCCCCAACTTACTCCACGAACCCCCCACCTGCGACCCGGCAGAGCAGAGGAAGGTTATACAGAAATTGAACTCGTACAGGTCACGGACTACGATCACGACCATGAAGAGCCAAACGAACAACAGACTACTGCATTGCTTTCATCATTCGCAAACGATAACCTGCCCTCCAGTGGGCATCGTAGTCGCGTTGACGAGTCGGGCATCGGGACTAGGATAAGTAGAGGGAAGGACAAGTCGGTACTGCGCACAGTATTATCTCGATTGCCTTTGATTGCAGGTGCCCTTTTAGCCGGATTTCTATTTGCCCTCGCCATTCTTTCGTTCAGAAGTCCAGTTGCGTTGCCCAGATTCTTCGGTGTGTCCGTCACCAACGAGACGCCACCCAACCCAATAAAAGGCGATCCCCAGAATCCGCCACCTCCGCACAATGTTCTCTCGTACGAAAACTATACAACTTTTCCCCTTCTCCCGTCCGAGTACCGCTCCGAATGCTACAAACTACATATAGGATACATGTCGCACGGAGACTACTGGGAAGCTGATCAAACGAGAATACTAGATGTCATCCATCAAAATGGCAAGCACGATCACCAGCTGCCCGAAGGCCAGCCTACGGCGGTGTGTACGAGCACCATCACGTACATGCTAGACGGAGAAGTTGGTCTTCTTGCAGACCTTGCATTGATGGCTCAGGCTGCTGCCCTTGCACGGGAGGTGGGTGGCACCATTTTATGTCGGTGCATGTCCTAATAAACAAATAGCGAAATAGGACCTTTCTGGTCGATGATACATACTGGAATCGCGGAAAGTATGTTGCTGTTTTTAGCTGTCATTTGCGGTATGCCTTATACGTTGCTATCGGCAAGATGGACCGACCATTTTCAAGATGTTCGTGCTCGTCAACCTGGACCTGAGCGCGGATGCAGGGCTCCACCCCCAGATGGTCTGTTCGAGGGAAAATATCTAGGATATCAAGGCTGACCATTCTTTTTTTAGAACTTGTGGCATGCCCACGGTTAGCTAGGTAATCGTTGATCCTCCAAATTTTACCCATTCAAGTTCGTGCTAACATCAGTTCTCCTAGGCATTGGGTAAGCTTTCCTTTTAGGGATTGGAGGTCGTATTCGATTGTTGCGTAGGTTATTAACTCACGGACCGCTAAATTCCACTTTGGACATGAGTTTTCGAACCATTACGAAAATCCGTATGTTTCACCATAGTTACCGTTGATTCTCTGTTCACGAATCATTCACAGATATGCACATCAGCTGAATCGCCTAAAACCAATGTTCAACGCAGCTGTCAGTTCTTTTCAGGAAACCATCCGCCCGAATGCTGAAAATGCTGCACTTATCCACGCAGCAAGAGCGGAACTGGCGCAACTTGCATCATCAGGCAGTGGAGGGTCTAACTCGTATATCGCAGTTCATATCCGACGCGGTGATCGCAAACCGTCATCATTCAGGTTTCACGGCAATTATGTCCCAATTACAGATTTTGCAAACGCAGTAGTTGAAACGTGGACACGACTACATCCAGACAGGCCTGGAGACCACCCACTTGTATATGTTGGCTCTGATGCGCCGTCTGCCCTACTCGAGTTTTCGAATCTTCTGAGCGACCGATACAAGTCATTTTCGCTCTCGCAAAGTAATGATCCTCATCTACGGGCTCTGGCTAGTCCTGCAGAATATAGGCAAAAGGATTTTAATGAATTGGAAGATAATGTACGGATACACACTACCAGGGGGATGGTAGTAGATTTCGCGTTGATCAGTGGAATGTGGGAGTGGAGTAAGGAGATCCATCCAGATGCAGTCGTTTGTACCATCAGGTGCGTAATTCGCAGATAGCCTTAGCCAGGGAGAATAATAGCATTTCAGCTCGAACGTCTGCAGGTTATCTGCAATCGGCCTAGGGTGGGATAGAGCATTTGGTGCTGTCGACGGGATGGGTTATATGGATGATAACCATAAGCGATGGGTTGATATAGACGAGAAGGGACAAGTGATACCAGTCTGGACACCATTCGAGCTTTTCCCATGACAATGAGAGGTATTGACAATGATCCGCGCTGGAAGGGAGAAAAGCACTGATACATTAATAAGGTAGGTCTTGGATATTGTGCAGTATCATCGCTCTCGTTGAAAATGAGCAACCTGAAGGCACGGCATGCTGCCGTCGTGCAACGTCACTGGAATTGTGGGGCAGTGAGCTGTCCGAAAAGCAAGGTGACTTACATCAGGCTTGTCTTACATATACTATTGAGTTATTGCGGAGCACTTACAAAGCCACCTGGTCGATGACGCAGCATTGGGAAACGGAAACACTAATACAGGCCGCATTTCACAAGATGCAGTCCCAAAACATTCCAAATGTCAACCCATACAGCAATTGCAACTACTGCCAAAGGCCAGTTCGATGCCATCCAAGTTCCAACTGAAGCCCCTGGCCAAGGAGAGATTCTGCTCAAAGTTGAATACTCTTCTGTGGCTGTGTTCGACACTTATGTGACCGGTATGGGTTTTGCCGTGGAAACCTATCCGATGGTGCTTGGACTCAATATGTCGGGGACCGTGGCCAAGCTAGGTCCAGGTGTTGATGATCTTGTGGAGGGAGATCGGGTACGCATTCTTGAGTCTGCATAGGTCACACGTCTGTTCATTTCATCACTCATTTAGGTCGCTGCATTATCTCATTCATCACGTTCCAGGGGTATGCAGGAATACAGTCTTCTGCCTCGTTTTGCGTGCGCAAAGGTGTGACGCGTATGTTATCTCATGTAGTTGGCTGTCTCAACGGCATTGTAGATCCCCGATTCGATTTCTTTGGATGCAGCCACGACATTTCCTGATAATTTTATTACCGCGTTTTATACTTTCTTCAGTCAACTCTCATATCCTGTTCCCTCTTCATTCCCGGCTTCTTCGCCACCACCCCTCGCGTCTTCTGCCATCCTCATATATGGCGCGGGCTCTACTGCTGGGCAATATGCGATTCAACTCCTTCACAGTGCTGGATACACGAATATTATCGCCACGGCGTCCGCAAAAAACCACGATTACCTTCGTTCACTGGGTGCAACTAGCACTTTTGACTACAGGAGCCCTGATCTGGTGAAGGATATTGCTGCTGCTGTTGGAGGTGATGGAAAAGTTACTTCGGTCTTGGATTGTATTGCGACGCTGGAAGACTCTTTAGCGACTATTGCGAAGGTTATTAGCCCACGGGGATCACTAGCCATTCTGCTGCCTGTCAAGATAGGCACCACCCTAACTATTGACGACCGTTCGAAGTTGTTAACGGATATTCCCAAAGACAAAAACCCCCTTCCTGAAGGCACCACCGTCGTTCCAGTGAGAGCTCTCAATTACCAAACACAGGTGCGTCAATTTTTACGTCTTGGTGTCCTGTTATTAAATGTTTTGTCATAGACATTCTTGAGGGACAATTTGATGCCGAAGATTCTTCCCTCTTTGCTGGAATCTGGCGTTATCAAACCAAATCGAGTGCGTTTAATTGATCAAGGGACTTTAAAGGAGCGGTTTGCAACTGGTTTGGACTTGTTGAGGAACAACAAGATCAGTGCAGAAAAGGTGGTTGTCAAAGTCCGAGCTTAAAGAGGTTTGGGTTGGAAGAAATCAGACAGATGTTTCTCCTTCATATACGTATGGTGAAGGTACTCCTGAAATTATATCATCCCGTTGTATTAATCTCGCGCTTACCACTAATGGTAGCGTATCGCGGCTTTCGCAAATGAAATCATCGTTTTGTTAAACGTACTATTTGATCCCAACTTGACTAATCTGCTGTGGTGTTGAAAACGGATGCCCATGACAATGGCATCCTCGATATCGAGCAACAAGATGATTGGCTAGTGACCCAGTTCACCTTTCGGTGAGTTAACCTTTTCTTGACTCCATAGCACTTCTATTCGTTAGAATGGCCCGCGCCAATGGCAAAATATATCGTTCTCCGTTGATCCATAACAAGTTGTACACTATTCCCACATTCAGTTGTTTCTAGTAACGCTAATGAACTACCCCCACACGTGTACTCTACTCAGTCGCAAAGAACAGCAGTGCTGACTTCGTTCACTGACTCGGAAACGCTCGAGTTCCGTGTTTGTCACGTGAGAACACCGACTCGGTCTCCAACTCAGCGTTAGTACTTGACGCGTTACTTGTCTGCTCAGGTTGACGCGTTCGCGTAGTTGTCGCGTAAGTCCGAGTCATCAAGTGCCAGTGTAAGATACTCCGGCAAATCAAGCCCGGCCTCGGACCACAACTTCCGTGACTCGGGACTCCAACTTGCGTATCGACAAGCGGCTAGTTACACACCCCTCAAATCTTCGTTCCGCTGCTCTCTTTTCAGTGCTATCTCTGCGCCGTGATGATACCATCTAACCGTACTGCATCTCGCCACATCCCAAACGCTTTCGGTCGTGTATCTAGCGTAGCTGGGAGAGGCAGCTCCAATCGCCTCGTCAAGCCTATGCGACCTACACTATCGTCGGCGCAGATGCATACAAGGAATGTAGCTGTCCACCCAGGAACGTTTACTTCTTCCATAGGCAATTCTCCGAAGATCCGGCGACAAAGTTATGCTTCGGAGAGCGCTGGTATGTCAATTAGAGGGCCTTACCTATAACATGATATCATTCCGTTGCACAAGGGAGCTCAGGCCTACCTCGCAAGCCCCATTTTAACAAAATCTTGATTGCAAACCGGTGGGTGTTTAACCATCGTTGCGGCTCTGCTGAAGAAGCTTGGTACAGAGGTGAAATCGCCTGCCGCGTTATTCGTACAGCAAAGAAACTGGGGATAAGGACCGTTGCAGTATACAGCGAGGCAGACAAGGATTCACTTCATGTCAAGATGGTATGCATTTTCATGTGCTGGATATGATCCGACCCTAAGAACAGCGAGTTTAGGCCGATGAGGCTTACTGTATTGGACCAGCGCCGTCCGCTGAAAGTTATGTGAGTCTCTGCTGTATGTTACCGATTGCACAGCGTCCTAACCATTCGTAGCTTCGTATGGATAAAATCATCGATGTGTGCTATCGTAGTGATGCGCAGGTGAGTTTCCGATTGATACACTTGTCAAAGGGGTATTAACGAGCCACTAATAGGCTGTACATCCCGGGTATCACATTCTTTGTATATTCACCAAAGGGTGGACCTGATATTCGCGTTACCAACGACAGATATGGATTTCTTAGCGAAAATGCAGTCTTTTCAAAGCAGCTGGCACAAGCTGGAATTGTCTTCATTGGGCCGCCAGCAAGTGCTATTGTCAGCATGGGCTCGAAAAGGTGTGTGGAGTCAGCATACCTGTGTTGCGAAGTTTTGAAAGACGATTCTTGTCAGCGAATCAAAGACAATAATGTCTGGTAAAGACCTATTATGTATTTTATAGCGCGAAACTGATGAGGCAGGATGCAGCTGCTGGAGTACCGTGTGTTCCTGGGTATCATGGGGAGAACCAAGACCCCAGCTATCTCTATAGTCAAGCCCAAGAAATTGGTACGCCGTCCACACGCGCCAGGCTTCGATGGTTAACACTCTACAAGGCTTTCCTGTCCTGATCAAAGCTATTCATGGTGGAGGTGGAAAAGGAATGCGAATAGTTACCAACGCCTCATCTACCGCTTTCGAAGAGGCGCTAGCGTCTGCTCAGCGCGAGTCACTCAAAGCTTTTGGTAATGATACCGTGCTGATCGAGAAATACATCGAGAGGCCAAGACATGTGGAAGTCCAGGTCTTCGCTGACACGCTTAGAAACGTTGTCAGCCTCTGGGAACGAGATTGTTCGGTACAAAGAAGGAACCAAAAGATTATTGAAGAGGCATGCTCTCTGTAATTGTCTGCCAAGTGTTCAGACTAATTCTTCCAATTAGGCTCCGGCACCAGGACTCACTCCAGAACTTCGTGCGGATCTTAGTGCCAAAGCTATTGCTGCCGCTCGAGCAGTCAGCTACGTGGGTGCTGGCACAGTAGAGTTTATCTTTGACAACGACACGGAGAAATTTTATTTCATGGAAATGTATGTATACAGTTTCATCCCATGTTTTTCTGCTGACCAGTTGGCTTCTACTAACAGGAATACGAGACTACAAGTTGAGCATCCCATCACAGAGATGGTGACAGGGCTAGATTTAGTAGAATGGCAATTAGAGGTAAGTAAATGGGTGTAACACAATTTCCCTTATCTGATAACCGTTTGGCATAGGTAGCAGCTGGAAATCCTTTACCCCTTCACCAATCATCAATTCCCCTTGTTGGGCATGCTTTCGAGGCGCGGATTTACGCAGAAAATCCACGAAATAACTTCCTTCCCGACTCTGGTCCCCTTCTTTACCTATCAACACCAACACCAACACATATTTTTGCGCCCGAGTTTTCCCCAGTACCACCATCAACGGCTTCGTCGTCTTCTGATCTTGTTCCGTCCCTCAACTCACATGATGCCGCTCTGATACACCCATCTCTCCGCATAGAACAAGGATTTACGCAAGGATCTCAGATTGGGGTCTTTTATGATCCCATGATCGCGAAAGTCGTTGTTCATGGTAAGGACAGGACTGAGGCGCTTCGAATGCTTCGCAAGGCATTAGATGAATATCATGTTGTTGGTGTCTCGACTAACGTCGAGTTCCTTCGAACGCTAGCGGGTAATTCATCGTTTATTAACGCGGAATTAGAAACAGGGTTCATTCCGGTACGGAATACGTCCTCTTTCTATACAAAGACGTTTAACTTATTCGCCTGTAGAAACACTTTGAAGAACTCTTTCCTCCAATAGAGCAACCTAAACCTGAACTGTTGGCACAGGCCGCACTATTCATTGCTCTTCGTGACCATACGCAACTGTCAGATGTCGGACATCCGTCACCCTGGACAACGTTGTCATCTCGTCGTTTCGGAGGAGACAAATATGAACGTGTTGTAACGCTCCAGACGGATGCAACTTTGGCTGAATCAGTCACGGTTCATGTTGTGTCCGCCTCGCCAGGACATTTTGACGTGACCGTGCAATCTTCAACAGGTAACCATTCCTTTGCCTCGGTACCAGCCTCTCTTGTTTCACCGACCACCCTCTCCGCTACCATCGATTCTGAAACCTTGAATACAACCATTGTTTCCCAACCACCTCCACCCTCAGTACCCGCTTCACATTCTCCGAACACAATGGAGCGTCTCCACATCTTCAGAGGTGGTCAGAAGACAACCTTAGTCGTCCCATCACCAAACTGGCTTCTCTCGCTGGGTGGAGATATCCTGAGTGCAACAAAAGGTGCTCTGAAGGCGCCTATGCCCAGTTTGGTAGTGGAGGTACGGGTACGGGTTGGAGATCGTGTTGAGGAGGGTCAGATTGTTGTTGTTCTGGAGAGTATGAAGACGGAAACCGTACTCCGGGCTAATGTTGCTGGAGTTGTGAAGACGATTGGGTGTAAGAACGGAGAGATGGTGGAGGAGGGCAGGGAACTTGTGGACATTACAGAAGATTTACAGGAGTAGAAGATGTAATTAAAGCTATCTATAAAGGCATTCTCATTTCGTGCCCTCAGGGATTCACATAAGAACCCCTTATCTAGCGGGGCACTGCGGAAGATTGGATTTTGAGATTCAAACCATTTCCCAAGTCCTTGGTTGAGCAGCCAAAACCAGGACTTGGGAATAGATCTGATTAGACTACTGAACAGGGAAGGTCGAATCCGAATCAACCTCTTGTATTAAATCAACGTCAAGGGGAAGATAAAAATACACCCATACGCCAAATTTAAAATAGCTCCTACATCACCGCCATAGACAAAACACCTCCCTGCATTGGAGGTGTCGGTGTCGGCGTCGTCGCATCGTGGCCAGAAGCCATGGGCGGAATCTGTATCCTCCGCAAGTTGCAAGGTAGAAGAGGCGCTCCTGATCCCGGAGGTTCCGGGTTCTGCGTCGCAGTGGGTGTAACTGTTCCTTCCACTTCTACATCCTCATTAGCATCAGGGACAACATACATTCGATGCTCCTTCGGCGGACGAGCTTCTATAGCGTGGACGATCTGTTCAAACTCCTCTTTACCTGTCCAGGACCCGACTATCTCTTCCATACCGGAGAAATTCTTGGATTGGGAGAGTACTTGCCGTAGATGTGTCGCGTCTGTTTTCTTGATGGTTACGTGTTGACCTTTGAATTGGGAGGCACAGAATTTTGTGAGGCCCAAGTTGTTGTCGAGGTATTTGGCCTATGGTGGATAATGTGAGGACGATTCAGTGAATTGGAGGAGATGGACGTACTAAGCGAAGATAGGAGGGCAACAGTGTGCGCTCCACATCTTTCAATGGTTCGGAGGAGAAGCAAGAAGGGTTGGACTCGGCCGCTCGCGCAATCATAACTGAATGCGCTCCTACAACAAAAAAGCAACATCAGCAACCCGCACACTCAACCCCCTCAGGGTCTGACTCACCTGTAATCTGCCGCACTCTCTTCGCATCCTCCCACCCTACACAATCCCCATTCTCCACAACCGCCACACCCCTCCCCATCCCCTCCACGAACTCCACAATCTCCCTCAGCCTCTCTACCAATGCCCTATCCCTATCCCTCATATTCCTCGTCCTACAATGGACCGTCAACGCGCTAATGCCCGTCCCCACCACCCGCTCTACGAGCTTTAGCGTCTCCTCTTGAGAAGGCAACAGTCTTATCTTCGCTGACACTGTGATCTCTGGGGGCGTCGCCTTTCTCAGCGCAATCAAGATTGAGCATAGTAAGTCAGGGTTCGTCAGGAGTGCCGCGCCCATCCCTACGTGTGTGGAGAATGGCTTCGGGCAACCACAGTTGAGGTCGATACCGGATACGTCTTGCATGACTGTCTGTGCGGCTTGTACCGCAAGCTCGGGATTGGAGGACCCAATCTGGTATATGAGGTGTGGTTTTTCTATAGGGTGTGTAGTGAATATGGCGCGCGATTTTCCATTGTAAGATATTACGCCTGTTATGGCTGTTGGTTGTAGATGTGTAAGGCACTGTAAAAAGTATAGATATAGCTTCTTACGATCTACTACTCGTTCCGTGTGTAGAATTGCTTTATCTACCATTTCCGGACCCCAGACCATCGTTGCTCCATGTTTTAATGCAAACAGCCTTGTCGGCACTGTGTACATATGTATAAGAATTCATCGAGAAGAATGGAAAGACGTACGGGCACCAGACCGAACCATGGGAGCAAGAAAGACTCCATTCTTGAAGTCTTCCGATGTCAAGTGATCTCTACGGGGTCGTTTTGCAGGAGGAGGGGGAGAAGCAGAGAGGGAGCGTCTGGACATCGAAATGACAAGTTTCCTGATAGATGTAATCATGTTTGTCACAGTTTGCACTCTCATAAACATATTAAAAGTTGCATTTCTATGCTTTTAAGGGTCACGGTGAGTCCCCTGATAATACAACATCCTCGACGAGTTATCATGTTATAATTCCCAAATGCCAAATCGCACGATCACAACGACACAGAAAACCTGGACTCGCAGGGTCACTCGCATATTCGCCAAAAGGGGAAGGAAGGCGGTCTAGTCAAGCATCTACTTTCCAGCACGCTTCTTGACACTGCTACTCTCCTCCTTCTTCTCTTCACCAGCGGGAGCCACAGGCGTAGCGTTCTTTGCATTGGGAGTAGACGCGTTTGTCTTTTTCGGTGACTAAAACACACAATTAGAATATATTCCAAACTCAACTTCAACCCAACGAACCTTGGTGATGATAGGCTTCTGCGATCCACCGACAAGCCCAAAGAGCGCACCCAGCATACCAAACAGTGTAAACAGAGCAGCAGCGAGGGCGGCGCCAGTCTCGGGCTGTGTCTTGAACGCTGTGAGCGGGTCCAACTTGGCCGCGTCGATGAAGTCAAGTACCCGTTGGCGAATGAAACCAATGGGGTCAGCCTTGAACGACGGGGTCTCGCTGTCCTCTTCATCGGGCTGTGCAGCTTTATCCGCAGCAGACTCAAGGGGATTCTTGATATCGAAAGTTTCCGCAGCGAAGGCCTTGGCATCTTCAACTGAGTGACCGACATAGATGTTAGTGAAGAGAATATCCTCAGTCATGGTCCAGAGCTCGATCCCAAGGCCTCCCTAAAAATGATAGTCAATATATGCGTCGGTTATGATAATAAACATAGAAAAACATACAATCTTGGAGAGGCTTTTCACGGGTGTCTTATCCTCGAAGAAGTCGGGGTTGGGAATCTTGCGAGGGGCCCATTCACCCTTGTATGCTGGGTTGTCGATCATGGGCGCATACCACTTGCCTTTGTAGGCGGGGTTGGCCTTGTGAGGACTATGATTGCCGTTGAACGATTGATATATGCATAGCGAAGAATACGACTCACCATTTCCATTCACCGCAGCCAGGACCTTCAGCACACTTGGGGTTAGGAACAGTGGGCGC
>QMFE01007247.1:0-13213 GCA_003314665.1 Tricholoma sp. MG77 | reverse complement strand
TGCCATCAACATGAATTCCATGTTTGGTGAACCCATACTCCACCTAAAGTCTATGTAGACTCCCAGTAAACTCCATGTAGTCTACGTAGACTCCATGTATACATGTGGGGGAATGTAAAGCCCTCCTCTGAACCATGGACCACAGCTCCAGGGCAACGAAACACACAGCTAGACCCAGCAGAACACCCCCACAATGCAATCCAACGACCCAGTTCGCCCCAAAACCCCTGGAGACGAGCCATTTTGCCACCACCTGCATCGCACACCGCCGCCTCATCACCGACGACGACGTCTACACCCAAGGAAGCTCCCCGTTCACTGCCCATCCTCCCCAGCTCATCCCTTCCCAGCCCTAGACGAGCCATTTTGCCACCCCCCATGCGTTTTGACTGGGCTGAAGACACTGCGTCAATGCCAGCCCCGCCTGTCATGTATCCACCACCGCGGGATCTCTCGACTCTGAGAACGGGCCGTGCATGACCATTTGGGACCCTACGACGACATACTCGATGACGGTGAACTCCACCATTTTTTTTACAGTCTCGAGAAATTTTTTATTCAGTCCTACCACCTCAGTCCCAACCTTTCATAACTCAACGACACCCCTCTGGTATTGGACCAGGCAAGCCAGTCATCACTGTTCCCATTGGATTTGCAGCTCCCACTTCAACTCATGTGCCAGTATCTCCAGTCCTGAAGCTTGACTGGGATCATGACCCCCGCCTTGCTGACTTGAGTCGAGCTCTCTGTGCTTTGGGATGGGTACCTTCTTGTTGAGTTTTTTTTTGCTTTATTTTTTTTATATATCAGTTATAGAGTTTTTCTGGTGATGTTATTATTATCTTTACCTATTGTTTTTTTTTTTTTTTCTGTGGCGACAAGGATGTCGCCTTTTTTGGAGGTGGGTAGATGGAGTAGGGTGTGTGGGCACCTACTCCAGGTAGTCACGTGACCATAGCTAGTTAGAGAGTCACATGTAGTAGAGTCACAGTATCACAACGTAGCTTGCTGCCTCCACCATAGCGAGGACCACCTCCAGCGTGTCCAGTGCGGAGATCGCGGATGGATGGACTTTGACCACGGAGATAATGCAGAAGTGCTCGCATGAGCATAGCAGCATGTAGAGAGCAAAGCGCTGGCTGGAACGACTTGTAAATTGGCAAGGGGGTTCTAGGGGGTGTAGGAAACAGTCACAGGTGTGACAGATGTCACGGAGAGCATAGGAAAATGTGTGACAATAGGGGGGTAGTTACGGATCATAACAGTGGGGCTGGCATCGACGCAGCATCTTCGGCCCAGTCGAGACAGGTGGGTATGGGTTTCGAATGCAGTGGTACTGGGTTCAAAGGGGGTGAGACGAGAGATGGGGGCCGTAAAATGGCGGCTGCAGGGGTTTCAGATGTGTTGGCAGTCATTGAAGATATGGGAGGCGGTGAGACGGCTCATTTACGGAGCTGGGGCGAGCTGGGTGGTTGGGATGTGTTTTGCAGGCGTTCTGATGGGTCTCCTGGCGTGTTTCATCGCTCTAGAGCTGTGGTCCATGGTCCAGAGTGGGGCAGAGCAGGAGGTTGGGCCGTCATCGACAATGGCGTGGCAGTAACATGGAGTGGCTCGGGATGGGGAATGGGGGTCAGAGGGACAAGCTGGTGTAGAGAGGTGCAGACGGCTGTCCAGAGGTTCATTGGGGATCCTGGAGCCAGCAGTGCCGTTCCGTCAAGCAGCAGACGTGTTCTGATGAATGTGTCCATGCATAGTCGCAGATCTCCATTTGCTGGGCAGTAGACCATCTCCGTACGTTACCTATGGCCTGTTGATGGGTTTCCTGGGTGGAGGGTGCAGTCTGGGTGCTAGCCACCACTCTAGCAGTCGTTTTGGAGGGGGTTGTAGCAGTGGTTGACACCATTGTTGGCTGTGATGTGGCGTTGGCAAGGGGAGGCTCAGGGTTCAAATGAGAGGGCTGGGGACTTAGCTGGAGAGGGGTGGATTGGCCTGGTAGCCAGCGCTGGCATTCGCAAAGGCTGTGCTGCCGTCGTTGATGGTGACATGGTGGATAAATGTTGGTGACAGAAGGTCGGTAGTGTCGTCGAGGGTTGTTGTCTGCATAAGGGCATTGACAGAAGTGGTGGAAGGCTGGGGAACGGTTTCTGTAGATGTCCCCACATCTCTCAGTGGACATGGCAGCTCATCACAGGATGCTGTTTGAGTAACGGCGTTGGCAGTAGTGGTGGTGGCCTGTGTGCTCGAGTCGATGCAGATGGCCATCTCCTCGTTCCTCAACTTCTCTGCCTCTGTTCTTCCCACTTCTCGACCTTCCTCAAACCCTTCCTTCTTTCCTTCTTCCAAAATTGAGGCTCTCCCTTTCTCCAGGGTCCTTGCGATTGTAGCCCTCACCATATTGAATGCTTGTTCCTGTCCTCATGCCATGATAGCCTCATAGAGCTCTGGCTGGTGCTGCTGCATGCAGAGAACCAGGGTTGTGAGATCTTCCTTTGCTGGCGCTGGTGTTTCAGTTTTCGCAGCCTGTTTTTTCTTTGCCATAGTGACAGAGATTCAGTATATTACTGAAGTAAACAGATAACAGGTGGAGACAGTAGACTGAACAAAGAACAGATAAATGGAAAGCAGTTGACAGTTGGCAGTTGGTTGACAGTTAACAATTATCAGTAGACTGAAATGAAAAACTGAGGCTCCGAAATGAAAATGCTCCAGAATGAAGCTGACACGTGTAGAGTCGAATCTGCCTGTTGTCACCAGATGGAGACATGCAGTCTCACGCAGACAGTGCACAAGTCCACTAACAGGAGAGAGGTGCCCTAACGCAAGGGTGAAGCCCATTCTATAGCAATGGTAGCCTGACACAAACAGTCTGTCTCTATGTGGATATCAACATGGAATCATGTGATCATCCATGATCACATGACTGTGCCTACTGCGTGCACACCTGGGTGCACAGTTACAACAGATGCGTTGTTCCTTGTAGCTTTAGTTTTTCTGTTTCTATTATTAGTTTTGGTTGTGTAAGTTGAGCATGTTGCCATTGGTTCGACTGCCTTAGAGATTCTAAAATAGAATCTCCACTTTTATATTTATTGGGTATTCCCAACAACACTAGAGAAAAGATAGTATTCAGGAAAATGTAAGAGTGTGGTAGGTGGGTGCTTAAGACCTTCACATGAGGGAATACTAATCAGGTGTATTCTCGTGTACTGCAAGGTTACTGTAAGACTTGGGATTCTGGGCATAGCTGACCTGGCTATATACCCGGCAATCCCTGGTACTAATAAGTGCAAACACTGCCCTGTATGGCAGTGCCCTTACAGATGACCACCAGCACAAGCAAAGCAGGGAGAGCACCAGCTGGGACCAGCTCGTGAACAGAGCAAGGCCAGTGGATTGACAACAGTGGCAACAAGGCCAGCTGCACCAGGTGATGGAGAGTTCAGATTGAAAGCGAGGACAGGACAAATGATGATGGGGAGCCACTGTGGCTGAGGAGGATTCACAGGCAGCCACCTACAGCAACAACCAAGGAGATCCACTAGCAGTGGTGCTGCTTCCTTGTGCAACAATCGCTCTCATGTGACATGCAGGCCAGAGACCTTTTTTATGAGGTATATTAGATTGCACAACTATCAAGTAGTAGTATAGTAAATAATATGATAACTTACACCTCATAACTTGGCCACTGACTTAAATTATGTATAGGTCACCTGACTTGTCAGGGGAGGTTGAGCAAGGGGTGCCGTAGAGTAAGTACCTCAAAAGTATGTGGACTCTCTAGATTGTACTGGTACATACTTATACATCTCAGAAACGGTCGAAATTGCAGGCTAACAGTCGGAAATACTATTGCGTAGTATGGTAAGTACTTTCGCCTGGAAATTACTATGCCTTGTCTATAAACCTGGTTCGGTGCGTCCTCAATCGAATCGTCCTGCAGTTGCAGGCGATGTACGTGTTTCTCTTGTAAATACCCCTCTCCACACCCGTCGCGTTCAACTCATGGGTAGACCCATCGAAGCGAGCCTCGCTTGTTCCTTCACGTCTCCATGTCGTCGTCATTGCTCGGCGTCGGTCATCCGCGATATCCGCTTCCTTGTTTCCTGTGACACTAGGACACCAAAGTTCCCCCAACAGACTTGACTGAAAACACTGGGCACCAGGTAGAATGTGTTCAGCCACAACCACAAAAGATGCCCGAGCGATGGCTTACCTGGACGAGCCTATACCCCGAAACAATGGATCCCCGCCGACGAACCCACCTTCCCCAAAACACGCTGGGAGCCTTAGAAGTTATATGCCAGCTGTCCGAGGCCTAGGGACCTTTGAAACACCCGTCACGCTACCCACGTTCCAGAGATATGATAAGACCATGCACCATCAATTATCAAAGATGCATACCTTTCTGAACAAACACGATAATGTTTCCCGTGTCGACATCGATCGAAGGCATTGGGACAGCCCCCGATGTCTGTGCAGATGTGAACTAGATTCGACTTTGCGTAAGTTGGAATTACAGGGGTGGAAGAAGGAAGCGATGCGTAGTTATGCCGCCAGGGAGCATTTTGATATTGAAGAGCACACGGCGCCTAGGCGTGACGAGGGTCGGTGGTACTTTAACTTAAGCGTGTGGGCTGATAATGTTGAGGGAGAACATGTTGAACATGTGCCGAAATCTGAATCTGCACAGACACGATAACATCAGCATCGAGGAGAGCGAGTTTGTCAGACGGAATGGAGAGACACTAACAGTCGACGGCGTGTTTGGACGAGAGATCCATGAGCGTGACGTGCACGAGTAGATCGACAACAAGAACCCTTACAAAATGCTGATCCCTCGAACTTCGCAGCTCTCGGTCATATTGAAGGATTCCTGTTGCTATCGATGACTACCAAAGGTTAAAGCGCACGTTTCTCGTCACGGATAGAGGAGCGCTTTGGGGCACGAATGCGCGGGGAAGGCGAGATGCATAGGTTCTGTGAGACCTGCTGTTCAATCCTTGCAGAGAATGGAGGGGAGGCAGTCTGCTATGCAGAATGAAGGGAACACGAAGACTTTGGAGCCGAAATCCTGAAGAGGTACCAGACGTAAAGCATGAGCTCGGCGTCGGCAGATAAGCTGTAAAACAAGGACGATGAACGCCAGAATCCTGTTCTTTGTTCCTTGAGTGGATGAACGTACCCCTCATCGAACTCATTGCCAAAACGTGCATCCAGGAAAGAAGAACCATCACAATTAGACATATGTTCCCCCCAAATGCACGGATGAGGAGTGGCAGAGATTTTCGCACAATGAAAAGACGTCGCGGGCAAAAGGGCTGCGCAGTTTCGTTGTCCCATCTGGTAAGTTATACCTCTGATAGGTGTGTGGGAGGGATGATTTCTACCGCAACGTCAAGGATCATGTTTTGTGAACGACCAGCATGACAAGCTGACGGAGTGTGGCTGCTGCTGATGATGAAACGACGCCGATTTGTTCTTGCTGTTGTTTGAAAAGGCGCTGCCCGTAGCTTGCATGATGTGTAAGGAACTTCACGACGCGCACATCTCGCCGTTTTCAGGGTGATTTTCATTCAAGATGGTCAGGATGTTTGTCGGCAACGTTGCGGTGGATGATCTGTTGGTTGTGGGACATTGCGAATCTGCGAACATGTTCGAGCCATGACCAGTGAATCGAACGCTTCATTATCCACCACCAACGCCACCCAACAGTCCCAGTCCCAGCCACCCACGACCTAGTCTGCCACAGCGCGGCCTCCTCCACCACAAACTCCTTTTCGGCTCGACCCTACGCGTGCAAGGTGAAGTTAAAACATCGCATGGGATGAAACGTACTCCGTGAGCTACAGAAAGGCTCGGCTATGCTTCTAAGCTCCATTCCTTTGCTAGATATTGCCTCTGGATGCTGGATCTGCTATGTTTGATGCGACATTTCGATTCGGAGAAGGGGCGCCACATAAACCGGTGAGGAAGTGGGTTCCGATACGAACGTCGGCACAATATAGTCCGCCACCTCTACATCTCAGGTTCCCTCTTCAACTTCATGGCTGTCCCTGTCTCTACCCTCTACACGTACACAAGCATATTCTCGAACGATGGGCAATATTTATCCTTCTCCCTAGCCCCATGAGACGGCGGAGTGGAAGGTCGAGGACATGAGATGAGGTACTAGTAGATTGTTTGCTTGTTTGAAGGAAGGATGGCAACCGCTGCGCATGAACAAGAGTACAGATGTGCCTGCCGCCAATGACGGACATTGCGGTAGGCGAGCAGGATCCAATGGCCGTTCTCGAGAAGAAGGGTAGGGACGAATGCCTGGGCAGCTGTGGTCGAGAGTGGTTTAGTGTAGAAGGGCGAGAATGATGAACGAGGTGGTGAGTTTGATGACGCTGAGGGGAAAATGTTAGTTCGGGTTGGGTGGACCTGGTAACTGAGAAGTGACCTACGGGTACAGTTCCGTTTCTATGTGAACATCGGTGTGAACGGGAAACCCGCCATCGCATCAAACGGGTGCCAAGTATGTTGGATATGGCATTACAATCAGAAGAGGAATTCATGCCAAAGTTGACGACCCGCACAAGAGCTGGATGAGGGACGAGAACCGGCGCAATAGGTCGCCGAAGATGACGAGGTCTAAAGAGCAGGAGTTATCATTCGGTGCAAAGCTGAATGGGAAGTTGGGAGGGTGGATGTTGGGGGAGTTTAAAGAAGAGTGGCTCCGAAAGCGATTGGAGAGCTCGAATGGATTATTCTAGAATGAAACTAGCCGTCACTGATAGTGATCATGAGGAGAGCGTGGGTACACACAAGGCCATGCATTGAAACATAAGGCAGTGCAAGTCAAGACGTTGCCTTGGCACATGACACCTGAGTCTGAATCAATTACACACCTTTTACATGCCCGTTGTTTATCTCTCTCATCACCCCCCCCATTGTCGAACATCCAGCAATGCCACACCACTCTAATGCACAGAATTTCACAGTTACTGACAGCACCTTGTTCGATGTTGGAGGAAATATCAACAATTATAACTACAATCACTACCAAATATCAGAAAGTGTGTACCATACTTTCAGTCCACTGATAGAGCAATATTGGTCCTGATCCTTGCCTTGAGGTCCAGACAAACCTTCCGAAGCACTCATCAATTGGATATCTACAATCCATTTTCATGAAGAGCATAATCAAGCCCTTGAACAATGGACAGATGGCACAGGCACATGGATTTTGCAGTCTCCAGAGTTCCAGCAGTGGGTGGCCCACGAGCTCAGGGTCCTCTGGTGTCCTGGAAATCGTGAGTGGTCTTCTGACTGATATTTAAAGGCTGGATCAACCCATTCCTGTCACAGCTGGTGTTGGCAAGACTATCCTTGTGTAAGAATCAATCCTGTTTCTATATCTTGGATTTTATTCATTTTATATTAGAGCAACTATAATTGAGCACCTTCAGGAGACTTTTGTTGCCAAAGACACAATTGTTCTGCTCGTTTACTGCAATTACAAGAAGCAGTATAGTGTCCATCAACTGATGGCAGCTTTACTAAGGCAGCTTGCCTTACATGGCTTGACATATAATTCTTTAGCTATTCTCAAGGGACAAAAAGATAAACTGAAACCTCTTTCTCTTGGGCAACTCATGGCCCTGCTGCAGACAGAAGTGAAGACTTATTCTTGTGTCTTCATTGTCATTGATGCTCTGGATGAGTACACTGATGGTGTGCGAAAGGAGTTGATTGCAAAGATTCAATCTTTGACATCTGTCAATCTTTTGGTTACATCAAGGCCCATTCTCTCAATTGAACATAATCTTTGTGCTGATGGCAAGCTGGAGATCACTGCAAAGGATAGTGATATTAATGCCTATCTGGAGACTCAGCTTTCGAGTCCTCATGCTGATATGCTGAGAAGATTGATATCCAAACCATCATCTCTGATTAGCAAAGAGGATATAATGAACAGGGTTGCAATGAGGGCACAGGGAATGTATGTGTAAATGGCCTTTTTACTGTCATATGATTTAATAGCCTTTTGCAGGTTTCTCTTAGTGCGGCTGCATACAGACAGTCTTTGTGAAAAGTCAACTCTAAAGTCTCTGTGCCAGACTTTGGCCAAATTGCCAGATGGTTACAAAGACACCTATGACAATGCTCTAGCAAGAATAGAAAATCAATCAGAAGAGCAAAGAAAACTTGCCTATCAAGTTTTGTCATGGATATGCTATGCCTTTCGCCCCTTATCACTTGTTGAGTTACAGTATGCTGTGGCAATTCATGAAGATATGACTGAAATGGATGAAGAGGACCTCAATGATGAAAAATTCCTACTGTCTGTGTGTGGAGGTTTGGTAGTCCTCACAGAAGAATCTAAACAAGTAGCTCTAGTTCGTAAGTATATCCTGTTATACCTATATGTCCATTCAACTAACAGTAGCAGATCACACAACACAGGAGTATCTAGAAGAAATGCGGAGCACAGTACCACCATTTCTTTCCCCTGCTGATCTAACAATCAGTTGCCTGACATATTTGTCTTTTGATTGGCCAATGGAGAATGTAAAGAATCTTCAAATTGCAAAACCATTTCTGACATATGCTGCTGAAGGTTGGGGAAGGCATATACATGGGCTGTGTGATGATAAGGCTATACACCATGCTTATGAGTTGCTATACAACACCACCAAGCTTACTCTATTGACTACAATTATTATGCCATACACAGGAAAGGTATCAGCATTGCACTGGTGTGCATTATGGGGATTACATCAAATGGCTGAAAGCCTGATCAGTCAGCAAACTATAAACATGCAAGACAATTTGGGTGAAATACCATTGCATTATGCTGCTGCAAATGGCCATTATTCAGTGGTCAAGCTTTTGCTTGAGACAGGCAAGGTGGATGTTGATGCAAACAGCAATAATGGTCAGACTCCATTTTCTAGGGCTGCTGAGAGGGGTCATACTTCAGTAGTCAAGCTTTTGCTTGAGACAGGCAAGGTGGATGTTGATGCAAAAGACAATGATGGTTGGACTCCATTGTTCTTTGCTGCTCATAATGGTCATGATTCAGTAGTCCAGCTTTTGCTTCAGACAGGCAAGGTGGATATTGATGCAAAAGACAATCTGGGTCGGACTCCACTTTTTGGGGCTATTCATACTGGCCATGATCTAGTAGTCAAGCATTTGCTTGAGACAGGCATGGTGGAAGTTGATGCAAAAGACCACACTGATTGGACTCCATTTTCTTTGGCTGCTCAGAATGGTTATGATTCAGTAGTCAAGCTTTTGCTTGAGACAGGCAAGGTGGATGTTGATGCAAAAGATGATGGGGGTCGGACTCCATTTTCTTTGGCCACTTGGAATGGTCATACTTCAGTAGTCAAGCTTTTGCTTGAGACAGGGAAGGTGGATGTTGATGCAAAAGACAATGATGGTTGGACTCCATTGTTCTTTGCTGCTCATAATGGTCATGATTCAGTAGTCCAGCTTTTGCTTCAGACAGGCAAGGTGGATATTGATGCAAAAGACAATCTGGGTCGAACTCCACTTTTTGGGGCTATTCATACTGGCCATGATCTAGTAGTCAAGCATTTGCTTGAGGCAGGCATGGTGGAAGTTGATGCAAAAGACCACACTGATTGGACTTCATTTTCTTTGGCTGCTCAGAATGGTTATGATTCAGTAGTCAAGCTTTTGCTTGAGACAGGCAAGGTGGATGTTGATGCAAAAAGCAATAATGGTCAGACTCCATTTTCTAGGGCTGCTGAGAGGGGTCATACTTTAGTAGTCAAGCTTTTGCTTGAGACAGGCAAGGTGGATGTTGAGGCAAAGGACAATAATGGTCAAACTCCATTTTCTTTGGCTGCTAGGAATGGTCATGGTTCAGTAGTCAAAATTTTGCTTGAGACAGGCAAGGTGGATGTTGCTGCAAAGGACAATGGTGGTTAGACTCCATTTTCCTTGGTTGTTAGGAATGGTCATGATTCAGTAGTCAAACTTCTGCTCAAGACAGGCAAGATGGGTGTCACTATTGTTTTTCCTGTGTGGTTTCATGACCCAAAAGTTGAAAGACTGCAACTGCTACCAGTCTGAGACCAACCCGATACTGTGAGGACTGAACCAAATAGCCTAGGACTGGCTTTTTGTTTTTTGTTGTAAAATCTTCAATACTAATATATGCATGTATGTCTTGACAGACAGGATCAGAATATTGAAAGGGTTATATACATGGATACACCTTGTGAATCTCCATCATTTAGTCCAACCTTCAACAGATTCCATCCAGATTTGAGTAGCTATGGACCTATGGTTAGGAAACGTAGTACCTACTATCTTTTCTATTTTCCTTACTGTTTTGAGCAAGCAACAAAATACAAAATACAAACTGCAAACTGCAAACTATTAATGACCATGAGACTCATGATTCCCATATATGCACCTGTACATATGCATCCTAATAACTAGTCTGTAGCTCAGAGCTGACCACTGCCTACCAAATGGCTTAAAAAACAAACCATTTTGTAGCTAGTCCAATATTTCCAAATTGAATACATGTCTTGCTTAGCATCAGTAAGTGCTCCACTTGTTTTTTTGGAGATCTATTTGCTCAAAGGTTCTTAGAGTTCTAACCAATTTATTTGAAACTACAGATCAAAAAAACTTGAAATTAATTGGCTTAGCTCACTGTGGAGCTGGAGACAATGGGTTTTTATCTGATACTTAAGAAAACAATGATTTCATACATGGAATGGCTGAAAAAAAACAAGGCTGAAATCACACAGGGTGCAAGAAACAATACCACCAAGAAAAATATCTTGAAAATAGTCTAATGTTAATCCTTTTTCAATGTGTATACTTAATGACAAAATATAGTAAAATGTATTTCAATTTAACACAACACCATGAGAATTTAAATATGGTGTAAATATTTAAAACAACTTGCTATTAAATATTGTAAAGTTATATTGAATACTGGTACTATATTTTTCTCCAAGTTATTCTGAAAATACATTGAAAGACATTTCAAATATTCTCTGATAAAGTATAGTAAAAGTAACTTGAATAATCATGCTTGTATAGACAAGATTTCTTTAGCATATTTATACCATATTTTTAATCGAAATAATAACAATATCTTTCACCAAAAAATTCAGTATACTTTTATCATATTACATTACAAAATATAGTCACTTGTTTTAATAATATTCTTGATGATGTATTAAGTGGAGTCAAATAGTGACAGATAGTGGCAAAGCATTTTACAATATGTTATGAAAAAATATCATGAAAATATTTTGGTGAAAGATATTTTCATCATTTCAATAAAAAATATGGTGTAAATATACTGAAGGATATCTTGTTTATTCAAGCATAATTATTCGAATTACTTTTACTTAGTGTTTGAAAGTCCAGTGCATAGGACCAAAAAAAGACCATGGACCCAACTGAACTGGACTGATGGCAACCAGACTTCCAGTTGCAGTTGCCCACAGTCTTGGCATTACCTGGTTGCCAGTCTGTTCCAATCAGAAATATTAATAGACCACTAAAAGACCAACCACAACTGGTCTTTGATGTGGAGTGATCAATTGATCACATGTAGTTACTGATCGATAGATGGATGGTCAACTGCTGGTTGTGCCCTGACCTAGCAACAAGCCCGTATTTTGGAATTAAGAGAAGAGGATGACTAGGAGTAAGAGAGCGGATGAGACTGAGTTCAATGATGAATGTATTGCAGGGGTTACATGCAGGAACATGTGCAGACAACACAGGTAACAGACAAGTACAAATAGGGTGTAGCACAGGTATGGGTAAACCCATGGTAAACGGCCCACAGGTTTGACAGGTATGGGTACGGTTGCCAAAATGCTGGACCTGTGACATACTGTACCCGTTTTGGCGGTGTCATGGGTATCAATGGTTATTTAAGTCACCGGCCGTGGAAGATGCCAGACACCAATCATCGCGAGAAATGACAACAAAATTGTTGTTTGTAAAGTATTTTTAGTTTCTTATTTCACAACTAACAGTTTTGTTAGGTCCTACACTAGTGACACGAAGTGTACAAAATGGGCCTAAATGACTTTGATTGTTGTTTGGGCCCCAGGTAAGTTTTCCTTTGTTTATATCTTGTTCAACTAACTTCATTTGCATTGTTTACAGGTTTTAACTTACAATGACATCACTACCGTGACAACAATGACAACAACAACAACAACAACAACAACAACAACAACAACAACAACAACAACAACAACAACAACAACAACAACAACAACAACAACAACAACAACAACAACAACAACAACCAATAGGGATGACGAGAAGAGGGAGCAAGCATGCCAACAATGACAACCACAACCACAACAACCACAACAACAACAACACAGCACCCCCAACCACCACCCTGAGCAACTGCTTGTGGGGTGGAAACAGGGAGCAACAGGGATGGGGATGAGATGGAGCAGGCATGACGATGATGGGGGTGCATGGGGGGTGCTAACAGAGGGGGAAACCAAGGGACGAGAAACAGGGCCAACAACCGGAACAATGATATCGACACAAAGAGGACAACGGGAAGTGGGAGCCATGAGGGGAACAAATGAACAGTGGGAATGAAGGCAATGGGGAAGGGGGCAGGTGCGATGGGATGATGAGGGAACAACATGACTATGACAGGGAGGACGGGAACAGCAGGACAGGGATGCAGTAAGTTTTTCTTCGTTTCTCTTCTTCTTTTTTCAACCAACAACAGCATGAAGCCCAGGGCCCCTTGACAATGACACAGCAGCCAACACCGAGGACCACTGTCAGCACCCCACAACGACGATGGATGACCCAGCATCTGGCCCCACACCTACGATGGCCACCACCAACACCAACACCACCACAGCAAACCAGGTGATGCTATGAGCCATGTGGACAATGAGGACTATGGTGACGCAATTAGGCCTGCAAGGGGACAACAACCACCACCATCACACAGCACCCCCAACCACGGCCATGAGCAACTGCTCACAGGGTGGAAATGGGGAGCAATGGGGAGGAGATGGCCAGCCACAAGGACAATGAGGACTGTGAGGATGACAGGGTGGACAGGGACAACAACAACAAATGAAGCGGGACAAACAACAAACAATGGGGGGGGAATGGATGAGGACACCAGGGATGATGGGGAGTGGGCCCCTCCATCGCGTTTTTTGTGAGAGAGGTT
>QMFE01007228.1:0-33495 GCA_003314665.1 Tricholoma sp. MG77 | reverse complement strand
GTTTATCTTAGTTTGTTCAGTCTGCACATCGTTTAGGTGGTGCAGCATGGCCGTACAGTTGCAATCAGCATCTGCAAGACGAAAGACAAAGGATGGGGTGAGCGAAATGCCTCGGGTGGCTTGGGGCTTTTTCTGATCATTCAACGCTCTTAAGGAGTTTTTGCCGGTCCCAGGAAAATCTACAATGGGACATTCATTGGTATTTATGCAGGTGAATTGTTGACGGATGAAGTTGGAGAGGAGCGCGGAAAGTGAGTAATAATTTTCTTTTTAACGCGTATCATTGATAGGTTTTGTAGAAAGTACAATGCGTTTGGGAGAACATATCTCTTTGACCTGGACTTCTACTATCTCAAAGGGGCAGATGAAAGTGATTGGGATGTAAAGTACGTTGTCGACGCTTATCACACGGGCAACGTAAGTCTTTGGATTACTCCACGAGCTCAATCAATTAACAGGTTGGGCTTGTAGTTCACTCGCTTCCTGGTGAGACTTACTTCACGTTTTGTCGCTGTCGTAAGACCGGTTTTGACTAACGGTTCGTTTGCGATAGAACCACTCATGCGATCCAAATTGCCGACTTGTACCGTGCTATATCAACGAGTCCAACATCGATAAGCCTCTGCTTACGGTGTTTGCGCGTCGGGACATTGAAGCTGGCGAAGAGATCTGCTTTTCGTACAATGGAAATTATGATGATGATTCCGACGAAGTAAGTCATTTTCCGATTGGCCAGGCAAGAGTTGACAGATTATCAAATTAGAAAGAGGAGTCTTTCCCCCCTGCGAATACTGAGAATCAAAAGAAATCGGATCAAGTATATGCCACATGTAGGTGTGGGGCGAGCAAATGCACTGGTAACAAATTGTGTTTTCTCTCCTCACAGGTGGCGCTGATAGTTTATTGATTCAGGCCAAGTATTTTCATGATTCTTCTTCTGATCGCTTTTCTTTTCTTCTTTTTGTCGCGCTATGGTGTCCCAGCTGTCCTTATTTTGCTTTCTTGTCCTACATCGTTCCATATAACTTATGGAATAATTAACAGATTGAGTTGATGCAAGAAAAGATAAAATGTAAATGCTGATCATGAGCACGAGTCCACATGATTAAGAGAGAAATCTAATAACACGTATACAAGCTAATCATCTTCGATGATGATAACGTCCCCGAGTTGTACTAATGAACTCCGTCGAGCGCTCCCGCTTTCTTCTGTATTACTGTCGAGCGAAGTTCTGGGTGTCCGGCTGGTCCCAACTGCCCGCCTCTTACTACGACCGCCATCCGCATGCATCTTAATTTGTGCGCCGTCGTCACCACCGTGGTCATCGTCTACCAGATCAACGTCTGGCGTTCCGTCCACTGCTCTTTTCCTCTTCCCACGTGTCATTACAGGTCGTTCGTCATCCGAGTCTTCAACTGTGATAGGCTCAGAATTGGACGTGGATGCTCTTGGCTGAGTATGCGACGTCTGTTTCCCTGTTGGTTTGGATACTTGCGGCTGTGGTGGTGGTTTGGGACGTGCATAGAGTTCAGTCCATTGGCGGGCGGTGGTATCGTGAGTCTTGCGGTGGCGGGTGTATTGGGTTGCTATTGAAGGGACTACCCAGACAAAGGTTAGTGCACATCACGGCAGTGGGTGGTATGTACATGCCTAGTGGATCCTCTGGCGAAGAATTGACGCGTCGTTTAGTTGACACACAAGCAAGTGGGAAACAGCACTTACTTGGATTAGGATCTGTTAGGAGGGAAGACAGGGAGAGCATGACTTTGAACAAGGATAGGGCGGGGGACCAATTGCTCTTGAGGATGTCGATGCAAATGTTTCCTTGTTCTGATATCTGTTAGAAAAAGGCGTTAATGGGCAAAGTTGTATCTGAATGACAAAGGACAAACATTCATGTGATATATGCTGGATTTCGAGTGAGGATTATAATCAGTTGCATAGGGTAACCAAATCTTCGCGTAACTTACCGCGTCTTAAAAGATACTTTGGGTGCAGAAAACCTAAAGAAGGTTAAACACGGATCAGGCGACTGAAGAACAAATCGACGTACGGGTAGTCAGATGGAAGGACTACTTCAAAGTTAAACACGCCGCCCTCATATACGCTTCCTTCAGGCCCAGGTATACTCCCCTTCCACAGAAACAGATTGTCGTCCGAGGGTGTGAGGACGATCGCACCGAGGTCCTCTTTCTTCAAGTCTGCGACTTCACGATGTATCCGCTTAAGGGTCATCTGAAAGTAATATTAGCGGTTAGAAATGGGAAGCAAACCGGAGAACATACAGCTGAAGAGAGACCGGGAGGCATGATGATGGTGGTCAGCTGTTAAGAATTCGAGTCGGTGGCTATGAAAGAGTATGCCCGACGTCACGTGCTCAAATCGCGTCGTTAACTGCATTAACGCGACGCCACATGCTTCCATTATATTATACATACATATATTGTAACATTGACACGCTCGCTAGACGACAACGCAGCCTTCACCCATTTGAGGCATCCCATCTGCTCCAAACGACGGAACAGGCCCCATGATCTCTGCAGGTGGCGATCCTAAAGTTTGCAGCTGAAGAAATGTAAAGGTCAGATCGAGATAAGATGCAGACAGCCGAACGATACCTCGTTCATCAGATCCGTGATAGATGCTTTCATTGTGGGGTCGTTATCATTATAATTCGAATCGGTGAACACCGCCAGCATTTTGCGGATACATACCAATTGCGAGTCGTATCGCTTTCTGTCGTCGTCCGATAATGGCGTTGGTGGATTTGCAAGGTAGGGGGGGAACTTGAAGAAAAAATCTGTAAATTTAGTGATAGACAGATCTAATACCAGCACTTACAGCATCTCCCAGCTCTTTCAGTGGCTCATAGAGTACATCTTTAGTCATGAGTTGGTTCATCATGTTATCCAGCAAGTTAGCCAATTCAGGATCGTCCTCCGATCCTTCATTTTCGCCCAACCCAAGGTCATTGAACGAAGCTAGCAGCGCATCGAGAGACTCTGGTGTGGCATCAGTTCGTGGATCGGGCTTGGCGCCACCAGCCTGATGACGTCCATTAGATCAATAATCGACTATCACAGATAAGAGCACCTGAAGATTCGACTCGCTTTCTCGAAACTTATCCATTGCCTGACGTATCTGATTCTTGAAAGCATTTGGTGTTTCTTCTTCCCTCGATTTAGTATCCGACATTGATGTGCTGCTCTTCACATCTTCGCCAATTCCTTGACCCATTCCATCCATTTCTTCCACTAGCATAGCCTCCCATGCAGCCTTGAACCTTCTTTCGGTATCCTCATTACTTAGCTCGCCTTCTGGGCGATCCTCCCCATCATTGGAAGAATTGTTCCCGAGTTCGCGAATTAGACTCTCCATACCTTTCTGTAGTTCCCTTGAGAATGCTTCAGACAGACTATCCTCGTTTACACTTTCCAGACTGGGGCCCGGACCAGATCCAGGGACAGACATCGGTGGTGCATCGACGCGGGTATTCGTCCGTGGACGAGAAAATGCTGTCGCTGTGGTTGCTGTTGGAGGCGGAGGCGGGGGTGATACTAGGCCACCTCCAGGCGATGGTGCCAAGTTTCTTGACGCTAGCGTGAATTGTGCAAGGACGTCTGGGTGGGCAAGAATCATTCTAACGTTGAGTCGGAATGTTATTTATCGTACGTACCGTCGAGATCGTCGAGATCGTCGTCGTCTTGGTCCATGTTATCGACGACAGTGTTGGATGTACGTTCAGTTATCAGTGCAGTTTCACGTGCTTAACATGATTACGTACGACTAACGGTGATAACGGCGGCAATTGGTGAATGCTTCTGTTCTGATTGTTTCTTGGTTACCTGGTTCTCGTCTCGTGGCCTCTGTATGTGCAAACATAAAGACATGAAGATTTCTCCGAAAGTGCCAGTGTAGTCTTGACTAGTCACGACAATCCTTTTACTCACAACTCGTATTATTTCTTTTCAAACTTCTACGTTTCTCGAACACTGGCACAGGCTGTTCACCTTGTTCAACCCACGATAACTGGCAATGCTCCCGTCTCCCATGAATGAACATCATTTGCCCGGGGAATTAGCTGGGACTCCTATGGAATATCACCACAACTCTGTCGTTAAAACCCGGACGACCAGTAAAGCCACACGACGGATACGGTATGCCTCATTATCTTTGCACAAATAATGCTAACAGACGCTATATCAGAGGAGAGATTGCCTGCGCTGAGTGCCGTAGATTGAAAATACGTTGTGATCGGATCATACCCTGCTCTACTTGTGTCAAACGTGGCTGTACTGCTCTGTGCCCGAATGGTTCGAACCTTGTTGCTTAAAGTTAAATGTCTGTAAATGATCATATCTGCTTAAGGCACCATACCACCTGGAGAAGGCAGCCGGTGGGAAATGCTGTCCGTGATGTTGCTTTCTCCCTGAATTATTTTTTTGGCATAGCTTCGTCCTCGCCGCAACAGATCACCTCCGTCAGAAAATCCTAAAATTGGAAGCCAGGATGCATTCGTTGGAAGATGCAATAGCTATCGTTCATGATTCAAGTGTCACACATCCGCTATTTGGATCCTTGGGAGTGGATGAGGACGAGGAGGAAGGGGAGGAACCTATTTTACAACCTGTAGATGAAGAATCAGAACCATCTACCTTATTGGACGCCTTAGGCACTCTCCATATTGATGGACACGGAGGCGCTCGTTTTTTCGGTCCATCTGGAGGATCAGAGGTATGTCAACCTGGAATTTATTGGCTGTCTGTCTCATGTTAATGTGCATGCGGAATTTTCGTAGAGTTTGTTGTTGGTAGGCGAGTTTCCTGTGCTTTCTTCTGAACAGCAACAAATCGTATGACAGAAAGCGAAGGATTTAGAAGGACGATCACCTTCCGAAACTAACCGACCACCGCTTCAAGAGTTAGATGCCTCCCACCTCTCTGCAGAAATCAACGATTGTTATCAAGCATTTCCCTTTACGCCGCCAGGAATAGCGGCTAGTTCTGTCCAGTCCATGATCGAGAAATTTCTTCCATCCATCGAACGTGCCGTAACCCTCTGTGACACATTCTTGGAACATCTATCATGGATGTTTCATATCGTATCTCGACAGCAGATGATAAATGAGTTGATACCAGCGGTCTACAAACAGACACGACTCCCGTATGGGCCTCACGAATTGGCATTGATGCTCATCGTTCTAGGCATAGGATCCTTGGTCGATCTCACGCTACCACCTTACAATCTCGAGGCGCAACACTACTACCGATTAGCTCGGGCGTCTATTACACTTCAGCCAATTCTGGGTCAGCAATCAGTTGTCACGATCAAGGTAGTTCCAACATAGTGACAAGACAATTATTGGATGACTTCATTGCGTTGCAGGTATTACATCTAATGAGCATTTACAACGGCATGAGCGGCAAGGAAAGCAACCTAGAGCAGTCGTACATTTTACTTGATCTTGCAGGTCAAGTCGCGCTAAGAGTGCGCACGCCAGTTTGGTCCTCTGATGTCAAGCTGACTGTAATTATGCTCAGATTGGATTTCGTGCGTCCGTTTTGTTATTGTATCTTTCCATATCTTTTGACAGCATTGCATGTTCAGATATAGACCCTTCACAATGGGGATTACATGGAAGGGAGGCGTATGAGCGTCGCGTCTATTTTTGGAATCTGATGGCAGGTGTTTTGTGGCAGGTCAGGCATCCATAATCGTTAAATTCTACCTCTGATGTGTTATATCAGAGTTTGGTGACGGGACGTCCACCAGCTTTACTCACCACTTACATCGATTGTCGCATTCCGACTGCGGATGATGAATGTCTTTTCCAGCAAGGCGAGGTTCCACTAGGCTGTGAGTATGGTTGAACTCCGCATGTCTTCTAGCTGACATCTCAACAGTTGGCATATGGGGATTTCGAGCAAGTTTAGAATGTCTGATCCCCCTGGTTAAAACCATCTTGGCGGTCAAACCACCATCATATCAAGCTGTCCTTGAACTCGACCGCAAGATTCGCAATTTTGTTCAGCCTCAGCTCGATGATACTTCCGAGGATCGACCTGCCGTATCCATGCGGACATTCGTGCGTTCGCATTATCAAGCTCTGAGTGCGTTCGTTGGACGCGATGACTATACTTGCAGACTAACAGACATGATAGTGCTCTTGTTTCTTCATAGAGGTTTTTTTGCTCAAGCGATGACGGAAAATCCTGCAAATCCTCTACATTCATCATATAGCCAGTCGGTCCTCGCAGCGTATTCTAGTGCATGTGTCGTTCTAGATGACACGAAAAGTCAATATTTCAAAAATCCTCTTCTGTGCACTCGAGTGTGGAGAATTTGGTCGTTAGCGTTCTCCGCTGCTGTAAGTCATTCCATTTTGAGATGATGCCGTTGATAATGGGGGGTAGGTAATTGTCGGAACGGTTGCAATCCGAGGTTATCATCTGAACCTCAAGCCGCCCGCTCTCGAGGTGTTTGATTCTGCTTGTGCGATGTTCAGAGATGCGGCGAGGGCTAGCAGTCGTGCAGCTAGAGCCATGGTATGTTATGTTGCATATACATGTTCACCGTACCCATGCATTTTACAGCCCATTTTGCAAGTCATGCTCCACAAAGCCTTGCAGGCTCATTCGCGGCACTCCGAGTCACATGAGGGGGATTCGCAACCTGACGACGAACTTTCGTTATTTGCAGGCCAGACGCGGTTGATCAATCCGGAGCAGCCTTTTACCTCACCAGCGCCAACACCTAAGCCGCGGCAATTGCAAGCGAGACCAAATCATGGAGGACAACTTGGAGTATACCCACAGCATTCGGGCTCTCTGGGTCACCCACTGCTTCCTCATGAACCGCTGCCGAACAAACAGGTGTTCCTTCCAGATAATTATCTCGACAATTTTCAAGCCACTTTTTCAGACCTGTCAGGAGGATGGGATGGTCTTTTCCACGAGGTTCCCCAGCCATCCTACGCCGTTGCGTCGAGCTCTCATTCCCACACCCCGCGTCCATCTGGCGAGGGAGCGATGTTAGATGATCGCTGGTCCTCATTTATGCATAATTACAATATCCTAGAGGAGCCCCCGGAACGGCAGAATTAATATTACTAGCATACTAAAAAATGACCTTTTAATGAAACCCAGCGTGACGTCACGTTAGCAAATTGTGACTCTTCCTGACTCCCATGATGGCTCAAGTTTGAATCTTTCATGTAAATTCGCCTGACTTTTATTCAAATCTTTCTTGAAAAATGATACCTCGAATACGAAACACCTGAATCTACTTTTACAGTTTCTGCATGTTCGGAGAATCAGATTCTGAAAGTCCCCGCGTTCCAAGTCCATGGGACTCTCTCATCTCCACCCCACCTTCTTCGCCACCATCCCGCTCCCAAAATTCTCCTAGCCCATTGGCCGTAGAAATAATACCTAGGCTCGTCCCGGAGGCTGACGAGGGCAACGTCGAATACAAACTCCAACTTCTTGCCCCATCCCCTGCACGCTTCGCACGCCTAGTCACGCAGCTCAAATGGCGTTTACTTGAGGGTGGGGGTCAGGCGTACTACGAACTCGGTGTGGCGGATTCAGGCGCTCTGGTCGGGTTGCCCAGAGCGGAGCTGGAGCAGAGCTTGGAAACGCTTGAGATGATGGCGGGTGAGATTGGCGCCAGCGTTATTGTGGTGAAGGAAATCGAAGTCCCGGCGGCGATGGCTGGCATCGCTGCCGCGCAAACTGATAGATGGAATGGCAAACGGAAGCGTAAACCAATGACTGATGATGGGTCCTCTGAATCCTCGACTGCAATCTATGGCGCCAGTACTACTACTGAGACGGAGACAGAGCATTCTACAGATGCTGATTTCGAAGATGACTTGGAAGATTTGTCAATGACCCTCATGCTTGACGGTAACAGCCCCCTACGGCGATATAGTCACACGCGTTCCTCTCAGTCGTCTAGTTCTCTCTTCTCTATGGACCCTGATCCAGACCCAGCAGACAACGCGGACACCGAGCTAGATGACGACCCGGTCCCCTCTGCTGCTCCGCCCAATTTCTCCGTTGATCTGGAGATCATGTCCGTGTTCAAGCCACGTTCCATGCAAGCTCGCATGCATAATCACAATCACGTCGTAGCGCCAGCCAAGACGAAGCGGATAAAGAAGTTGAAACATCTCCCGCAGATGCAGGCTGCCTTAGTCAACGGTGCCAGCACTGGCGGAGATGTTCATCAGAAATACGATGAGGATTCTCGCCACGGTCATGATAATGGAGCAAAATCAGTGAGCAATCACCAGCATCATGCTACGACAAAGACATCCCATCGTCGCCAGATGCGTGAACGCAAGCGGGCCGAAAAGCGAAAGGCATTGGTGGCATATGCAACTGGGAATACAGAGTCCCATACCACCACAGAATCCAACACTCTACCTTCGCTTTCTCAGGATGTTCACGCAAATAGAGTCGCGCTGGAGGTGGTAAAACCAACACTGGCAGAAACAGACAAACTAGTTGAGGGTCTGGAAGCATTGCATGTTTCCCTTGACCTTGAAGTCGATGAGGTGGATTCGAAGGTTGATGTGCCCGCCGTTCAAGTGCTGGCAGCTGATGATGAAAGTGGGGAGGCGGACGACGACGACGACGACGTGTTCGCTTCTCCTACCGTGGCTACTTCTTCCCATGCTTCTTTCACTGGGGGAAATTCATATCTTTCTGCACCCTCGGCTGTAGATGTTGAAAGTGCTGTACAAGAATACGGGGTGGGCCACAATAGGTTAATAGTAGAAGCACTGGTGGTGCGCAAGATGTCGCTGGACGAGGCTTTTTTGGATTTTGGGGGGTTTGCGTTGATATGAAGACGTTCTAGGAGTTGTTCTTTGGGGTTCTTGCTTTTTTAATCCTGCGTCTTGGATGGCCTTATTTATACTCTTTCTCTCATACATTAATAATATTCCTATGTAGACCAATCTCGCATCGTCTGTGAGGCTTGCACGCAGCAGAAAACTTTTCAGACTCATAACTCTAAGATAATAAAAAAGATGGCGACAATTACCGTCAATGGTGATATGTCCCATTTGAACGTTGTTTATAGTGTTGCCTGACGGCTTGACAAGTTTTCAGTATTTCAATGACAGACTACCACCGACCCCAATACCATTACCATTATCATCATCGTGTTCTCCTTTGATTTTGCGAGGCATTGGCATGTCCGAGTCACATTTTGAGTGACCTCTCAGAGAGTAGAGAGAGGGAAACAATGGATCGAGATGCCTTGCGAGAAGGGAAGGATCATTGGCTGCTGCATAGCCAATATCCTCCAACAAGTGTGATGAGACCCGAGGTACAGGAGGCAGACGGGTGAGGTCCAAAGGGAGATGCAAGGATCGAAGTTTTGGGCAGTATGACGCAAAGGCTTCGAGAGTGGCTAGTGTCGCCATGGGTAACTCGTCACTACTTGTGCGCCAGTCGATATGCAGCTCCACAAGCTCTGGCCAAGATCTCGCCATCTGAATAAAATCATTGTCCGTAATGTTAACCTCAATGGGCGCAAGGAATGTCAAGCATTTCAAGCGCCCGATGGCAAGCAGTGGATCCAGGATCGTTGTGTCCTGAGTGCTAAACCTGACAGAGACACTCTCCCTCAACTCGAGATGTAAAAGTGATGTAGACCGCGGTAGGACTTACTCGAGGCGACTTTTCCATAAGTCTTCTCCATTTGGGTTGTTGTTAGCTTCAAGTTCTTCTACCGGAATATACTGGATTCTCATTGAAATGAGGGGTGTGCATGCAAGAGCTTGAAGTATATCATCGATAACAGATGGTAGGGCGGAAATCACCAATGTCTGCAATAAGGGCAGGTGCACCCTGCAGTGGGGATGGTCCCAGAGAAAGGCACAATTCTGTCAAGTGCTTGAAACTGAAGATTTTCTCGAGTCCTTTCTCATCCAGTTCACACTGACTATCAATGGAGAGGTAGCATAAATGGTTGAAATGTGAAAGATGCATCCTGGACCAGTACCAGCAGCATGATCGGTCACGGTAACTTGAACCTCAAATTGGTTGCCGTGACGACAGGCACGTGTTTTAGTGACATGGCGCTGGTCACTTATTACTCCGACGAGTCCGTCAGGCTTCCATATCACTTTTCAAGTTTCAGCTGAGGTTAACTTTACTTCTCTGCGATGAGGTGCGCTAGAACTTACTGCCATAAATCTAGCTCATTATGTCCGCAGGACTGCTTCTGAATAAATAAATGATCTGTCATTCATGTCCTGTCTTCGCTTTAGGGCAATTCTTCTAGCTCAAGCCTGAGTGCAATAACACTTTCCAGTTGGACGATGTTCGCAACATTGCACCACCATGTCTCATGCATCTCTCATCACTAAAATTCATCTCGACTTACATATATTCACAAAGCTTTTAAACAAGTTGACTTATACTGATTTCAAGTTACAAATATAGATACCGAAGTACCGATGGAGCCGCACAATACACAATTTCCGCTTTTTTCTGGACGTTTTTTTACGGCAAAACGTAGCAGATCTGGAGCCTTGGACGCGGCGATCTTGGGGACAACATAGAGTACATCTCCATTTCTCGTCGCAGAATCAGGGGATTACCTCCGAACGGATCACCTAAACATGGTATAAAATACCATGTTGAAAATGCACAGTTATTGGTGACCAATGCTCCTTGCAGCTCTTAATGCCGTCCCTTCCCTTTTGTTGCTCTCCTGTTTAACCTTCATCCTGCAAAAGTTCCGTGTCCGACGAAAAGTTAGACTACCTTACCCTCCTGGACCAAGACCCCTTCCGCTCATTGGGAATCTTTTTGACTTGGCACGCGAAAATGAAGCGGCTGTGTACTTGGAACTAGCTCGCAAATATGGTAAGATCATTGTGCAAGTTAAACTCAAATAATCCAGCATAGGTGATCTTGTATTTCTCAATATCCTTGGAAAGAAAATCCTTTTCGTAAATACATTCAATGCCGCAAGCGAGTTGTTCGAAACGCGGTCGTCAAACTATTCTGACAGGCCCTATTCTCCCATGCTTCACGACTTGCGAGTATTCTACTGTCTATTCTTGTAACACAATCATCATCTCCTTTCTAGGATGGGATGGAAATGGAGTTTCGGCCACATGCCATACGGTTTATTTGAGCCCTCTCATCTATCACTTGACATGGCTAACTAGCAAACAAGGCGAAGAGTGGAAAACTCACCGACGGATGTTCCATCGACAGTTTCAACAGTCAACCATTCCAATACACTGGCACGTTCAACGAACGGAAGCACATGCCCTCCTTCGTCGAGTTCTACACTCTCCGCAAAATCTGATAAAACATTTCCGCCAGTAAGTATTCCTGATATCGGCTCACTTCGTCGCACTTAGTACGCTTGTTGAAGTTACGCGGCCAGTCTTATCATGAACTTTACCTATGGGATTCACATTGCCCCCACGGACGATCGATACATTACGATGGCTGAGAAAGCCCTTACAGGCATGTCAGAAGCTGCTAACCCTGGAGCATTTTTGGTCGACCTCCTTCCCTTTTGTACGTAATCATCTATTTTGTCCCAGTGCCAGTCGGAAGGTTAATACTCTCGTTGTACAACAGTGAAAAACGTTCCGCGAGTACTCCTTTCGTCTGATGCATACCTGTTCTCCTTACTTTTTATCATAGGGAGTGGATGCCTGGGGCCGGTTTTCAGCGAAAGGCTCGCGAGTGGAAAGATGCTGTCCTCGGAATGCGCGATGCTCCGTTTGAAGCAGTCAAGCATGCTATGGTATGAATACTGTCAACTTTCTCATGTTCACGGGCACAGGCCATCTCCTGACTTCTTGAAAAATAGCAGCAAGGCACTGCATCACCGTGTTATGTTCTAAACCTCATCAATGACCTGGAGCTGGACTGGCGAGACGCAAAATGTCAGGACATGGAAGTTCTCAAGGCCACTGCTGGGATGTCCTACGCCGGTCAATTCTTCGTCTTTCACTTTTTTAGCATATAACATTTTTCCCTTCTGCAGCTGGCACAGAAAGCGTAAGGCGCAGAATCTTGCTGACAATCAAAATCTATAATGTCTGCATTTCAGATCCTCTCCGCTTTGTCGTCCTTTGTGCTTGCCATTATTCTACATCCGGATGTAAAATCCAAAGGACAGCAAGAGCTTGACCTCGTCATCGGCTCGGCACGGCTGCCAGATTTTCAGGACAGAAACTCTCTACCTTACATCACCGCGATTGTGAAGGAAGTTCTCAGGTGTGTTATTCAGGCTCGTGTTGTTTTGGTTCAGCATTAATCCTCAGTGCCGCAGATGGAGCCCAGTTGCACCCCTAGGTTTCTTGATGTAGAGCATGTAGCCGTCTCATGGCTAATATCGTTTGAAGGATTACCGCACATGGCCACGCACGATGGGGAATATAACGGCTATTTTATTCCCGCTGGTACAACTATTGTTGGCAACACTTGGTTTGTATTTTAATATGTCGTCATTCCACCCCATGTCATACATACGCAGGGCAATCCTCCACGACCCAGAAGTGTACCCGGAGCCAGATATTTTTAACCCAGACCGGTTTCTCGATAAGTCAGGTGCGAGTGAACTTTCGCCCCTTGATCCACTTTCAGCCACTTTTGGGTACGGACGCAGAATTTGTCCTGGGCGTTATATGGCTGAGGCGCAGCTTTGGATCTCCATTGCATGTATGCTGGCTGTATATGATATTTGTCCTGGCAGCGATATTGACGAGATGGGGAGGCTTGTGAAGACGGAGGCTAGGTTTACATCAGGTATGATACGGTGAGCAACTCTGAGTTGACAGATGAAGCGACTTTTGACCGTAATTTGTAGTCACCCGGAACCATTTGGCTTCTCGATTACACCACGAGGAGAGTATGCGAAGATACTGATTGAGCAAACTTCTGACTGCTGAATTTCGAAGGTTTGTCTTCCTGACGTCCACCTAACCTTGTCAATGTACTAGTAATCGTCTTGCCAGGCTCGCTCCTTTTTATTCAACAACCTATATACTACGCATTCCAATTGAACTCCTCTTGATTGAATGGGCCCCAATCCAAGTTCTAGGCAGCGCTACACAAATACTTATCGTATGAGGCTAGATAGCTCCTGGCAGCCCTCTCCAACTTGAACTCTACGATCATATGATAGGCCTGTCGGGTTGCGCTGGAAAGGTGGAAGGAGTGAATTTACTTGTAGTAGATGCAATTTCAATATAAATATTTAACCTGTCTAAATACTAAAGAGTGGCTGTGCTCTTTTTTTTGTTTTGACCTTTCATGACCCCGTTGAACCTCAAAAGAAAACGGCAGAGGGATGCTGAGCCTCGTAATAAAGTATGCCCGCAAGTCTGACATATCTATGGACTTATTCTGAAAGACCCACAAGCTCCTGGATGGGGACGAAATCAATAATCTTTATGTCGGATCCAACGAGATTGCCCAAGACGACGTGGACGAAACCATGAAATCCGATGATGATGGAGATTCCGCATCGGACGAGGGTGAATGGGGAGGGATGTCATTCGCTCCAGTCGATCAGACTGACGCCGAGGTACATAGTTCTGGAACCAAACCTCAGAAACCGCCTACTGGGGAGGAACTACGGGTCATCAAGGATGCGACGGACCTTTTCAGGTCAAGTTCCTTTAAACTCCAGGTGAGTACCAGCTGTGCTTCATGTTGTTCCATGCCTGACATTCATTTGCCAGATAGATGCCTTGTTGCCCAATGTTCGACCAAAACCTTCCAGAGTGGCACCTCTTGAACGCTTTCTACATACTTTGCATGGCTTCCTGATGAATCTTCCACCAGTGTCTCCACAGCACCCTCTGGACGGGTCACGGCGACTCCTAAAAAAGAAAGTCGCAGTGCCGTATTCATTACCGCTGCCAACTGAGGACACGAAGTGGAAAGTAAGTTTTGAAAAGCCAAGTGACATTACACTGGTCGGAAGCTGGGCCAACAAAGTCAGTGTCAAGGCGAATGACCGCATTCCATTTGGAGTGGACCTTGCTGTAGAAATGCCCAGCGTGAGTTTAATGCCCCCCTTACATTTTCACCAGAACTGATGTGCTTCGGCAGGCCCTTTTTCAAGAGAAAGATTACCTCAATGGTCGTTTCTTCCAAAAACGAGCATTTTATCTTTCGACAATAGCTGCAGCGATCGTCTCCTCGAAAAGCCAGCTTAATGTTGACGTCTCGTACGAATCCTTTTCGGATGACTTACGCCTTACGAAACTTGTTCTTCTACCCAGAAAAGGTTTTTCCCATATATATTACCATTTCCTCCCCTCACAACCTTATAGATGGTTCTCAGAATGACTTCACGCGGCTCAACGCCCGGTTGTGTATAATACCCGTTTTATCCCCTCAATCAACCATCAATCTCCATCGCCTTTCTCCTGCGCACTCAAATATTCATTTGACCGTGGACCAAGGTTCCACAACCCCCAACCTTCCGACGCCTATCTATAACAACACTCTTCGGGTGTCTTTTACCCCCAAACACAACCTTCTCGCTACCCACACGCTCCAGAACGAATCGTCGGCTTTTACAGATGCACTAGCACTGCTTCGCGTCTGGGCAAATCAACGTGGCTATGGACAAGGCACGCGGCTGTGTGTCCACGGCTTTGAAGCAAGAGGTTCTTGGTGGGCCGCACTCTTGGGGGTTTTGATAGTCGGGGAGGAGCGCGCTGACATTCCCTTGTCGTCGAAGAGAAAGCCATTGGGCCGAGGGCTGAGTTCATATCAGCTGTTCAGGGGTGCTATGGATTTCCTATGTGAGCTACTAAGCGAGAGAATAGTTTAAACGCAAGTGCTAATTTTATTGTAAGCGAGGCATAATTTCACGCAAGACCCAGTGTATATGAAAACTCCAGAAGGAAATCATTGTGTAAGCGTTCATGTATTGTAATCTGAGCGGTGCTGAAGCAGCTATTTAGTATGCATACAACGAGTACACAGAATACCACGAGGTAGTCTTTGTTGATTCCTCTTCCACAGTCAACTTATTGGCAGGCGTTCCCGTTGGCTCCCTTGCGCTAGTAAGTGTAATTGCATTAACTCAATGACTGATCCTTATCTCAGCAAGTAGCTTCGGCACGATGCACTCAAAACACTTGAAGCATTGGATGAAACATCCATGTCAGGTGACCCTTTCGCGGAAGTCTTTCTTCAGGACCACCGCGACCTCCCCACACGATTTGATACCGTGCTGCGGTAGGTTCATATGCCTGAGAGTCGAAATCCCCGCTTATTTTTTATTAGTGTCGATTGCTCGTCTGCGAAACCCCGCAACGAATCCGTACATTCTATAATGGACACAGGATCTCCTTCTACCGCTCTGATGACCTCTTTGGATGCATTGCTTCGACAGGGACTAGGTGACCGTATCAAGGCTGCCGCTATCCTCCGCGCGCCTTCATCTTCGCGCCCTCTTTCTCAAGCTCTCCCCTCTAATCACGACACCATCCTGATCGGTCTCATACACAATCCTCGAACCGCCTATCGCCTCGTCGATCACGGTCCTTCTGCCGACGAGGAGGACAAGAATAAAACCCTTCAGTTTCAGAATTTCTGGGGCGAGAAAGCGGAACTCCGGCGTTTCCAAGACGGGCGAATCCAAGAAAGCGTTGTCTGGGACGTGAAAAGTATTGATGAGCGTGCACACATCCCTGGCATGATCGTGCTGCATCTCCTTAATCGGCATTTTGGGGTCACAGCCGACAAGGTTCATACGTGGCAGTGGTCTTTTGACTCCGTGCTCAGACTTCCAGAAGCCGTGTCATCTATGTACCTGGGATCCGGAATTGCTATTGGGGTCAAAGGCGCTATGACTGCTTTTGATGAACTGGTAAAGCAGATTAAGGCTCTGGATGACGAACTCCCACTTGCCCTGTCCAATGTCAGTCCTGTCTCGGAACAATTGCGTTATACAAACGTATTTGGCCCCGTGCCGTTGCCTTCGTCTCTGGCTCAATCTATGCCATCCAATGCCTGTTATCTTGCACCGATCAGTATAGTTCTAGAATTCGAGAAGTCCTCAAAGTGGCCTGATGACCTCAAAGCTATTCAAAAGATTAAGCTGGCTTTCTTCGAGCGTATTGCCACCGCAATTATGGCTGCAGTTGAGGGACTCCGAGCACGGGTCGTCATCGGGGATGGCGTCAGCAAGTCGGACATTATTGACCAAGCGTTTTTGCAAATTGTAACACCGGACGGATGGGCCTTCGAAGCGCGGATATGGCATTCTCGCGAGGCTACCCTTCTTGACCGTATCATTGAACACAAAGTCAATCGACTTCCGCACGTCATGACGAAAGTGCGGGACAAAAAACAAGGGAAAGAGTATCGGGAAGCGCTCGAAGCTAAGGAGCTATATATTCGTCGGTTTATCCATGCTCCTAGGCACCATCGGGTGGTTGCTTCGTTGAATCATCAATACTCCCCCTTTGCGGGGACGGTTCGTCTCGTGAAGCGGTGGTTGGCGTCGCATTGGCTATTGCATGGACATGTCAACGAAGAAGCTGTTGAAATACTATGTGCCAGCCTCTTCATCGGAGATGGACGGCATGTAGGTATTGAACCAGATGCCAAGATTGACGAAAGAGCTAGTATCCCTGGAAGCAAGGAACGAGGATTTGCCTCTGTGATCGCTTTCTTTAAGGACTGGAAATGGGAGGAAGGACTTTTTGTCCCTCTGTATGGCAAGGACGCATCTGTTTTGTTGGATGGCCCACAACCCAGGAGTTCAACCCGGGGTGTATGGAGACTCTCGACTGAGCTAGACAAGGAAGGTTATGTCTGGACATCCCATGGTCCAGACGCGGTGGTCGCCCGTCGGGTTAAAGAACTTGCGAAGGCTACATGGGCTTGCCTCGAAGGGATGGAACAGGGTGTGCTTGAAGTCAAGGTTGACCTTCTACTTTCCTGGACTTGTCCTAGCATCTTCACTAAATCGTTGTGTCACAGCAAATATTCCTGCACCCCACAGACGATTACGATGTCATAATTCAACTGGATCAAGCTGTATTGCCGCGATACTTTCAAAATGTTGTTGGTAGTAGAACGTTGTTGAGAGGTGGCAAGTATGCAAATTTACCTCCTACCGAGTCCGATCCAGTTGTTCGACCAGGCTTTGATCCTGCACGACTCCTGTTCAGCGACCTTCAGGTTTGATCTTTACGGTCAATTTTCCCGGTATTTTAATTGAGTTTGTGCTATAGAGGATTTACGCAAATACATTCAAGATATTCTTCGATTCATTTGGAGGAGACCGGTTTGGAATCGTGTGGGATCCTAGTCTAAAGCAGCCAAGACTCTTCCGAGTCCTTGGAGAATTCTCGAGTATGCCGGTGACGAAGGTTAGTTCTTCTATTGTTATTGACTGTGATATGTCTTACTATTGATTTTTTTAATTATAGGGAAATGAAAAGGCAAAAGACAAAGCCCTCGTTGTATTGAACGAAACGTCGATTTTGAGCGAGATTGAACGTCTCGGAACAGGTCTGATCCGCGAGATTATCATTCAGCATCCATAGCACGAATGTTGTAGAGCAGACAATACTAGATGGTGCACCCAACCGGACACTGCGATTTGAAGCATTAGGCCCTGGCGCGTGCCATTGATCGGTACGTATTAGAGGAACCCTGAACTAAAATGAGGCTAGTACATATATGAGTACTACATACTATCATGATCACTTGGCACCCCCTAACCTGTTCTGTGCAAGAGCTGGTCGTTCATGCTGAGCTAGGCTGAGCTAGGCCCGAATGATATTACTGGCAGCTGATTTTTGTGGTCACTAAGGGGACGACAGGGGATTGCCGACCATATAAATACAGAAACGGGGGTGCAAAAGTCTGCTTCATCATCTCCCTCTTTCCTCACGGTCAACGACATTCAGTCCTTCCTTTGCATTCTTACACCCCTTACACTCCTTACACTCCCACGAACACCATAATGTTCACCAAGTTCTTGACCGCCGCCCTCATCACTTTGCCTTTCTTCGCGCAATGTTCGCTTTCGCGTCCACCATTGTTTCAAAAACTGACCTGGACTAACAGCTGCACTCGCTGCTACGGATTGCACAAGATCATACCTTGTTCAACCTGGTGATATTTGTGACAGTATTTCCGCCAGAAATAACGTCTCCACGTAAGTTACCCATTCACAACTCAACTTCCTTCGTTGATGCAACCCCGGAAATTAGGTATCAGCTCGCCGTTGTCAACGATGCCACCATCGACCGAACCTGTGACAATCTCGTGCCAGGATCCACCCTCTGCCTTGGCCACCCTGGCCAGGACTGTACAACAACTTATCTCGTTGCTGCTGGCAACACCTGCGACAAGATTTTCTCCGACTTTAAAATCAACTCCACTATTTTTTACTTGAACAACCCTCAGATCAACTCAGACTGTACTAACTTATACATCGGCGAGGTTCGTATCTGTTTTATCGTCCACTCGTTATGAAATCGGTATAACTGGGATCATCTACAGGTTGTATGTACCGCTGGCGAGGTTCAAGTCCCACCCGCACCTGCTGGCCCTGCACCTGCGAGCACCATCCCCCATACCGCTAAACCTGCCAGCCCTGTTGCTACCCCAACCCCCGATGACGAGACCCCATTCTGTGACGAGCTTTAAGACCTTCCCAGTTGTGCTTTATTCACATTCGTCATTTTTCTTACGGCATGTGATGCTCTCAGGTAGATCTCAGCCCCCATGACCCTTGACTCCTTGTGATTTAGTACATTCGTCCCGAGTTATCATTTGTATTGTGATCTCTTTATCTTTCGCTACATGATCCTGTGGATCAATTCTCCTCGTTGGTCCTGGGATCAACGGCCTCATGTTAACATTATTCTTATTTTTTGTTACACATTGTTGACCATGGCTTTTGGACTGATACCCACATATCTTGGTACATTCTGCTGAATAGAAGCTTGTTATTAGGATTGTTTGCAGTGGCCGTTTTTCACTCATTTTTAGTTCATTTAACATTTTTTATCCCCTTTTTGAAAATGAGTGGTAACATCAAGGGGTAGATTCTGAGATGGTATGTGAAGAGGGATTCAACCTTATCTGGATTTTGTAATTACAATTCATGTTAGTACTTTGAATTTATTAGAGCATATCCGCAACCACCCAAATCAACCATTCGATCAAAAATTTGACAGGCCGCGACGAAAATTTGGATCGGCTCAATTGGATAGTGTCACTGTGACAGGTGTGATAATCGGACATGCATGATTGATCGATACCGTCGTTTGTACTAGTAGAGCATATGGATATGAACCTCAGGCTACTCAATGTAATCGTTGCCGTCCTGCCATTAGTCACACAGATCCCACCCCTCCCTACAATACTACAAGCTACCACTCAAGCAAGCATCTTTTCACTCTCCCCGAAGATCGATCAAGTCATGACTCTGATGCTGGTGTCCGAAACATCAAAACATGCAGTTGGGTGCCTTCTCGTTGTCCTGAAGTAGAATTGTGTCAGTGTGAGAAACAGATCAAACGAGATTTTGAACATGTAAATCCATACCTCGTGCCAAGTGAGCAACCCAAACATACGAGTTTTCATCACTCCATTACTGCCCTCAACACCACTCTGTCTCAACATATCTCCCATCTCCTTCTCCCTTTCTCCCTTCTCACCATGCTTGGCCTCGAAGAACTTGACCGTAATAGCTGCCTGTGCACCTTCGAACAATTCTTTAGCCGTAAAATTAGCGCTGTGTTTCGCGGGTTTGACAGCCCGGGGGGATGTTGCAACCTTCTCGAGAATCTTCAACGACTTTTTTTGCTTAGGGTGAGCTGTCATAAGGTAATTCTGAGGATGAGGAACACAGCAAGCACCTTGGGAAGGAGCAGGTGGCAAAGGAGTGTATTAGTAGCTCTGGCTAGGTTGAGCAAAGTCAGACTGCATAATGAAAATGAAACAAGGACTCGGAGCCGCTTTCGTCCACAGTTTTCCTTTTTGGGTGCGTGACACGACCAAAACAGGGCATCAGAAAAATTAACCGAGTTGACAAACCAGTTGCGGATATGCTCTATTATATCAGTTGGTAGAGGACAGTATGTGCAAAACAGATGTTCCCCTTACAGGTCCTTAGAGCTTTCTCAGCTTTATCATTAGATGTGACTCAATACCCAGGTTGTTCAAGCTCCCTCATTCCAATATGATTGAAGACAAACTGTTCACCAAAATATAGGTTGCTCCTCATCCTGCCAATCCAGGTCACCCTTAAAATCCATGCTGCTACCACACCCCCTGTTTCACCAATCCCACCCATGATTCCTACAACCACACTCACCACATCCCATTTCACAGCTCTGGGTCTGACCCTGATTTCAATGTATTCCATAGGACATCCACCTGCCCTGCTTAGTATAGCCTTCACTCCATTGGACAACAGTTGCAGAACAGTTTCCAGAATAGCATAATTGAGTAGTAACTGCACAAGCTTTGTTATGTACAAACATGCAGCAAGCTATTGAGTACAAGATCAAACCAAGAAAAGAAATACACTGTTCTAAATTCAAGGGTCTTTGGATTTCCCACCACTGTTGCCTGTATCGCTCGATTCACAACTGGCGCTCTTACACACTGCTTCATTGGCCCTCGTGCCTCCACTCCCCCTGAGCCCGAGCCCAAACACACTCCCCAAACTAGAACGCAGTGCATCATACACGGCCTGATGAGGTTCAGGGTGAATCGATTCAATGGTGTGCAAATGTATGAGACCAGTAATGGGTGAAAACGTGTATCTGGAATTCCTAGAGTCGAATTAGAAAAAGAAGGCAAACAGAAAAGGGACGTACACCTCCCACTCTCCTCGGCCCCCACTGACTCTCCCTGTTCCCGTGACACAAAGTCCAATAAATAAGCTCTTCTCCCTGCTATTCTTCTTTGAAGATGATCTGCTCGTGTGCTCATCATGTTCGGACTCTGTGGGGTGAGAAGATTCTGTGTGCAAAGACGAGGGTTTCCGGAAGCGTGGAGTATTTACAACCACCTTCCTGAGGACAACATTGATATCGGAGTATAGCGCGTTTAGCGTGTGCCGAACAAAGACGGAGGAAGCCATATAAAGGGGAATACCTGCGTAAAATGTGAGCAGCGGGTTGGAAACAGGAAGCTGACGTCATTACCTTCTACGCGTAAAGTCTTTGGAAAAGGGGAAGGAAGGGCCACAGGAGGAGTATATGATAGGCGGACGTTTGAGCTGTAGATTGACTGGGAATCTTCCTCGTATGACTGGGTATCCAGTGGGTTTGCACCGACCATGGGGGCCGATCCCGACGGTCTTGGCGTTCCCGTGGCTTTGTCAATTGAGGTGATGAGGCCTGTGTAGAAAAAGTCTGGAAGAGTATGTTGCAGCACATATATTGCGCGTCCTATACACAAGACGAGGGGGCTAGAAGTAGTATCAGAACGTTCATAGACGAAGTGTAAAAGTTGTCAAGACGAACCGGTACGTATTTCCCAATCCTGGTCTGATATTTGTAACGGATTATGGGGGTCAGGGTTGGAGTTTGAATCTGGAGGAAGATGAGAGCGAAGCCCGAGTTCAGACATATCTGAGTGTTTCTTCTTGAGAGTTAATTGGGCCTGAGCTGCGAGGAACGGAGATGATCCGTGGTAAGGGCGACGGAAACACTGCGGATAAGAAATCTGTTTCGAATGTCGATACGCCACCTGAGCCATTCGTTGAGCCATTGGCAGACAAGAACTGAGAAAAGTCCGAGTCGGCTTGGCAAAGTTTGTTTGGTTAGGGCTTTGGAAATCAATAGCTCTGGTTAAACCTCTTGTAGATATCCTTGAACAATAAGATGCTCAATATCAGCTCTCCTAACCATAAATCGCTGTCCCTTCCGGAAATCTATGCTTCCGAGCTCGGTCTGAATCACCCCGCAATCCCTCACCACCTCCACCAGCGTATGCAAATCCTTGGGTGGATTTGTGATGCTAGCCATGATATCTAACTCATGCGTGAATTCTGACCGAAACTCCATAATTGAACTGCTATATTGCCGCAAAAAATCCACCTCATGGGGCGAAAGCTTGCTTCTGATATCCTGGTTTGATAGGATATGTGGCAGCGCGCCACCAACGGCCCAGTACAGGTCCCGCAAGCGACCTGTGCGGTGAGTGTGGTATGCGAGTAGACATCGCTTGTTGCGGTTGATGGCGGTCTGGATGATAAGGAGTGCGGGAGGTGGAGGACCTGGAAGTGCCAGAGATTCAGCGGCTTTTTCGAGATCGCGTTGTTCACGGATGATAGAACGGATTAGCATGTCGTTGTACTTTAAGAGCGTGTCTGTTTGCGTGGATCGACGCGATTCCATGACAAGCTGGGTTGCGAGCTCGCCATATTGACGCGCGTCGTTCATCGTGAAGCAAAATGGTATTTAGTTACACGTGATCACTCGAAATCTGTCCGTTCAAAGTCCGACTGCTACACTGGTAGCCAGGGCCCAGCAAGATTGGCCTTGGTAGCTTTGCCTGGTACGTAGTTGTGTGGCCTCTGGTAGTAACAGTGTGGTAGAATAAAACAATTATCGAGTATGAGTGAGCCATATTAGATGTTTGACTTCAAGTTCGATCGACGAGGCGCTTCCAGTTTGACTTTCAACTTCAATACTTATCAATGAGTCAATCTGTTGAATCTGCTACGACTGCAATCACTATCGAGTATGTCCTCAAATTTACCATAAAAATAAGACCTTTGAATATACATCATCCTAGCGGGCAACCAGATAATAAGACAAGACGGTATGACCGTCAACTTCGGTATGTCTACAAATTCTACGAGGTCTTGATTTATCTTCTCAATCTAGTCTCTGGGCCGCGACCGGTCAAGATGCCCTCGAAAAATCGCGTATCCTGGTCATATCCGGCTCTGCAACATCCACTTCAATTCTCAAGAATTTGGTCCTCCCTGGAATCGGCCATTTCACAATCCTTGACCACACGAACGTAACACCTGAAGATGCTGGTAATAATTTTTTCCTCGAGGGGCAGTCTAGCATTGGGAAATCGCGTGCGGAGGAAGCCGCTCGGTTGTTGGCTGAGCTTAATGACGGCGTGGAGTGCAAAGCGGACACATCGAATCTGGCCGATGTATTACAGATGGACCCTTCATATTTGACCTCATTCACGCTGGTGATCGCGCATAATCTGGATCCCTCATTTCTGGACAAGTTGTCGAGTCTCCTGTGGTCTGATCCCACTTTCCCCGCTTTGGTGGTTGTTAGATCAGCTGGTTTCCTAGCAGAGTTCTTCATTCAGTTCCACGAGCACCCAAGTGAGCCTTGTTGACGCCATTTGCACGTCTTGATGATGTTGATTGGGTCATTGAAAGTCATTGAAAGTCACTCTGAAACTGCTCCTTCTTTACGTATTGATAAAGCGTTCCCAGCACTGCTAGACTATTCACTTTCGCTAGACTTTGCCAACATGGATCCTACCGACCACACTCATGTACCATACGTCATCATTCTTGTTCGCGCACTGCATGACTGGAAGAAATCGGTGCGTACTCTGGGCTTCCAGATAACTCCCTTTTTGATAGTGACTATAGCACGATGGGAAACCACCTCAAACCTACGCTGAGAAAAGGTTCTTCAAAGAAGGCATTCTTGCTATGAAAGTCAAGTTCGATGAAGAAAACTTTGACGAAGCGGAATCACAAGCATATCGGTGCTGGACGGACACCACTGTTCCTTCCGAGATCACCTCCCTATTCCAGGACCCAGCTCTGTCATCACTGGTGCCCACCTCGCCTCCGTTCTTCCACCTACTCTCTGCCCTGCACAAATTCACCCTCCAGCCACCTCATACGCTTCCCCTTACTAGTGCGCTCCCGGACATGAAGGCGAACACAAATAGCTATATCCATCTCCAGAAACTGTATAAGACTCGTGCAGAAGAAGAGAAAGCAGCATTCAAGTCATTCCTTACCATTCCGATAGAAGACGCCCTTGTGGACACGTTTGTCAAGAATGCCCATGGACTGAAGCTCCTCCGAGGTAAGCAATGGGGTACATTGGATGGCGAACCGGCTGCCCTAGGTTCGTAAAAGCAGTGGTTACTATATAGGCACCTGTGACGAAGAGTTATTTAGCGAACGCACTCGCAAACTCGCCCAAGCCAGCCGCCACCCATCTCGCACTGTCCGCCCTATCTGCTCTAACCACAAAGCATCCTGGCGTCCACCCTACCGTGGAGTCCTTGACCACTGAGGCTCAAGCATTACTTCCTCAAGGCACCTCCCTTCCTGAAGAATTCTCAGACGCTGTGGGCGAGCTGTTAGTTTTCACCATAACCTCTCGTGATGCAACTGATGTGATGAATGAATTAGTGCTCGGGCTCCAACAGCCGACCTACCGAACACTGCTGCGTTCCTCGGGGGACTAGTTGCACAGGAAGTAATTAAGATGATCACGAAGCAGTATGTGCCGATTGAGAGCTACTGTGTCGTCGATTTAGTGGAGACGTGGACGGGAATCATTTAGATGTCATTTAAGGTCCAAGATACCTTATAAATGTTTACCACATGAACATAATCTGCCTTGGGCGAAGTTATGTAAGCAGACTTTCTGATCGCTTTTCACACTGCAGCTGCGTAGTACACACAGGCTCTGGACTGCGTGAATGTTGGAACACACAAAGCTGTGACTGCCAACTACTTCTCAGGCGCTGGGGGACATTATGCGCCCTTTGAGCATAAGGAAGTTCTTTGCGATCTAATCACTAGATCCTAAGCGTCTCTTTGACGGCAATTCCCACTATCATCTAGACGACCACCATGGCCTCGTACACCCTTCGAGAACAAGCTACAAAAGATGATAATAGTTGGCATATTACTGTTTCCCAAGATGTCCTCAAGGTCCCGTCTAATCGCAGTGGAACCTACGGAAAGATGATCAGCTTCACCAATAAAACCAGCAATACGGAGAATATTACCACCATTGCACTTTTGATGCAGAAATTTCCAGAAAACCGTATAATACGCTCTGATGACGCATTAAAACTCATCCTCGTTTCGTTTGGCGTCAACAGTCTTCGCTGGGCAGAAACGACACTTCGTGCCACAGCTGATTATATTTCGCGTATGATGAAGGCCGGCCTTTTCTTGAATGGCGTGCAATATCGCTTTTATCATCACAGCAATAGTCAACTCGTATGTTCTTTGTCGCGGAGTTCTGATTGTGTGCTTCTTACATCCCAACAGAGAGGTAGATCATGCTTTATGCGACAGGCAAACACAGATTCTGAACTGGACGATCGGATCTATCAAATGGGAGACTTTGGGCGTATCATGAATATAGCTAAGCGTATGTGCCCTTTGCTGTCACTGAAATGATTATTTATCCCTCTCCATGTAGGCGCAAAACGGATAGGTCTACTTTTCTCGGAGGCACAGCTCGATTGGAATCTTGATCCGCAATTGGTAGCTGACATCCCTGATATAAAACCAGGAGACAAGGTTTTCTCTGATGGATGTGGACTTATCTCGAGACGGTTTGCGGTGCAACTGAGTAAGGCACGACGAATTATTTTCAGGGGAAATAGATACACGCCCACTGTTTTTCAAATAAGGTAAGCCGTCCCTCCTATCGTGTTGATGTATAGTCACCGGCTCTTTCTAAGGTACCTTGGTTATAAAGGTGTCTTGATGCTACATCCACAACTAGATATTGTTGACAAAAAGCACCTGGTTCATTTCCGAAAGAGTATGAAGAAATTCTCGACGACTACAGATCATACGTTCTCCATCGTGAATTATTCAAAACCTTACTCCTTTGGGCGACTCAATAACGATGTGATCGTTCTTTTATCGAGCCTCGGAATTACGAATGAAAAATTACTCACCAAACAATCACAATACTTTCAGTGGATCTCAGATGCATCGAATGATCCAATGTAGGCCTTTGATCTGCTGTCTTCTATTGGGGAATACGATCTAGCTGAGAAAGTCCTTCTTGATGGTTTGGATGACCCCAACGTATCAGGAAAGATCCACAGTATCCAATTATCTGAAATCTCAAAATTCAAGAACGATCGCGGGAAAGGCAAATCACGGATCTTCGTGAAGGAGTCCCGTCGTCTGTTTGGAGTGTGCGATCCTTTTCAGGTACTCAAGGAAGGGGAGGTGCAAATTCGGATAACCGCCGCCCGTAAAGGACAGTCCACTCCAATCCATGGTGACGTGTTAGTGGTGAGGAATCCGTGTCTCCATCCTGGTATATTCTCTGCGCCAACCCACAAGATTACCAATCTTTACATAAATCGCAGGTGATTGTTTGAAACTACGAGCGGCGCATCACGAGAAACTGTCTCATCTCGTCGATTGTGTCGTTTTTGCCACGGTTGCCCGTCCTGGCCGCCACTCAGCTCCTTCTATGAGCAGTGGTGGCGACCTAGACGGTGAGTAGAATAGCCAGGCTACATGCTGCAAAATAATTGACATATGACATTCTTATTCTCAGGTGATGAGTATTTTGTGTGTTGGGATCCTGACTTGGTCCCGAGTCGAGTTGTCGAAGTTCGTCGTCATCTTGTGTTGAATCTGTTGGATTTGTCGTGAGACATTCCGTAGTCCTACGATTACCCGGGGAACAAAGAACACATCAGCAAGGAAATCAAACGGTCCGATTTAGCAAATCATTTTGCTTCCTATAGCGGGTGAGCTCTCACAAGATTTATCATAGCGTGTAGAACTCATTATTCTGAAGGGCTGGTGTTTCCAGAGTTGCGGCGCTTCATGCTCGTTGGGTACGGAGCTCTCCCAAAGGCGCACTGTCACCAGAGTGTCAAGAATTAAATGCGCTACATTCGCAATCGGTCGACGGTGCAAATATAAAGATCCCTGATCGATTAAAGACACCGCCTGAACCTCAGGAAAAATACATCGTAGATCTACTCGAGGAGAAGGCCAAGATCTTCGCAGAAAGATTTACCCATTCGAAGTCTGCCAGAGGAGCGATCACCTCAACTGATGCTGAAGATGGAAAGGCGTTGCTTGTTCAATTGCTGCAGAGCAAACAAAGTGCGGTATCGGAATATGAACTATTCAAGTTGGCCTGCAAAATCGCACGAAAACATTCATTCGACGTCCGCCCTTTTTTGAGTCATATCGATATGTCGGCTCTCACCTCTCAGGAAAAAATTGCTCTTAGTTTTACAATTGACTTATCACCAGGAGAGCAAAGACATGTTTGGAATTCCCTCATTCATTCTGACATCTTAACTCCGCAAGACATATACCAACGAGCTCTTGATCGACCTTTCTCGATACAGCGCCTATATTCCTCAAAGATCCATGGGTTGTCCACATTCTTTGAATACTTGCGCATGACTACTCAAGATTACACCAGAAAGCTGCTAATTATGAAAGTGCGTGTTTTCCTCCTGTCTAGTCAACATTCTGGCTGAGGCTGGGGCTGCAGACTGAAGATCGTTTTGCTGTTGGAATATTCATGAGGGGAGAGATACCATGGGACGTCGATCCGGATCCTGAGGTCAATGAGAATGTTGCTGTGTGTTCTTTCATGCCTCGCACATCTTCGACCTTGTCGGGATTGAGACCTTGCACCCTGGGGTATCGCTTGCACTGCAGCGACGCAAACTTCCAGCTTTACAACAAAAATATTAGCGACACATTTGTGTTTAATCGTCCCCCTCGTAGATCGACTTCGGAAGTTGCAACCAGTATCGCACTGCAAAAAATTTCAGCGACAGTCCAACGAGTATGTTATTATTAATTGTAACGATATACACCCACTCACTACATATGCTAGCAAATTGGTCGCATCAACAAAACCCCAGTTGCTGCAATAGAGCTTCATGTTGTATCCAATCGTGATGGGGTGGCTCATCAGTTATTTGACCTTTGGTTTGAACAGTGAGTGTGTACTTAGTCTTGTCTTAATCGCTATCGTTCTAATGTTTCGTTGTAGTGTACCAACTGAGGAATACATCAAACGATTCGAACGCCAGGCAGCACCTTATCAAGTCAATGATATTCAGAATGTTGACTGGAGAGATCCCGAGTACCCTGATTGGCTGGAGTTGTCATTTCCCCCGAAACTGCGAAATCAAGCCCAACCTCATTCCAACCTTCCTGGTCATGCAGATCCCTGGCCGACACCAAATTTGGCCGATGAAAGAATGGTATCGCGTGAAAAGCACACAACAGAGACCATGCAGTTACATTTGTCCGAGAGAACCGCCCCCGAAGTCGAACAAATCATGAATTTTGCTCTTAAATATCATGCTGAAGGAGGAGTATTCCTGATCTTCAACTTTATCATCACCTAGGAGCCAATGGACCTTGAGACAGTGAAGGTGTGGCTAGATAGGTTTCCTCCCTTGGCGTTTGCTCTGCTTAAAGTGTTTCCGCCGAGAGAGGACAACACTTTGTCAGATGAAGTCTCACAACTGGGTCATCACATTATTCGGAACATCATCCGTGCGGCCAACTCGTTGAAAATCGCTGTCCTTGTTGCATTGGAAATGATTTCAGGCACTGTAGCCAACCTCCCCGTCAAACAATATTTTGATCTCCTTACGTTGGCTGCCCTTTCTGTCCGTTCACAGCAATTTGTCCAAGAAGTTCTTTTGGTCCTGAATGACTGTCGCCTGAACGCAAGACAAGACTCTCCTGCTGTGAAATATGGCTGTAAACTTGCTCTCGCTATTGCCTTTGACCGTGCAGAAGAAGCCGCAGACGAATGTCCCTGTAACGATGAAGGCCGACCCCGAAAACAACGAACGCCCCCACCCATGTTAAGCTTAGCGTTGTCGCAGATCATCCCAGTCAAGTCAAAGCTGTTGTTCGAGTCGACGCCAGAACCTCTGTGCGTCTACATTCTCATGTCCGACTTCAAGCGACATCCAAAGCCACAAATCGATGGATCGAAGCGCCCATACTAGACGGAATTGTCATACTTGCTCTAAAGGGAGAACTGAAAATTGAGCTCTTCCATCCGCTTCCGCCCGAAATAGAGGAGATGGACTGGAACATGTACAATGCTGGCAGTATTGGTAAGTTTTGACAAGTTACCCACTATTTAATTAACCCGTGCTACAGCCACCTCAAACGCAATGATGGATGCAGTGCTACGGCTCCTGCAGGACAGTGCGACAAGTTGCCGATTTCATAGGCTCACAACAGGTGATATGACTCAGGAAGATGAGCAACCCAATGTCAATGATACAATATTGGATGTAAATCGCGGACAAGTTGCCAACCATTTAAACGCCAGTCAAATTTTGGCTGTTGAATCCTGTAGCGTGCCTTTATCCCTGATCTGGGGGCCACCTAGTAGGCGGCGATACTCATACCTGTGTACAATACAGATCACCGTTGACAACTTGTATATTTAGGGACTGGGAAAACCACTGTTGTCATTCAGATCCTCCGAGATATTCTCACAGGCTCGACATCTGGTGAATTGCCTAAAATCCTTATGACTGCATCGACACACAATGGTACCTGGACACATTATATATGTAGTTGTCAAGCATTGAAATATTGATACTGTTAACAGCGGTTGACAACGTCCTCGAACGCTTTGTGGAGCTCAACAACACAGAGAAACTGCTTACCGAGCCGCAGATACTCCGAGTTGCCACTGACCAATCAAAAGTTAACGACACACTCAAACACTATACCATTGACGCCAGGATAGGAGGTGATATGAACGAGAACAATCGCCTTGTCAAACAAGCTCAGGAACGCGTAAAATCTGCGATCCTCGTTTTCACAACTTGCGCAGGTCTGTGATTGACTATATTTTTTGTTCGAAACAAGCAGAAACAATGAACTTACAGGTGCTGGACTTGGAATCCTACGCAAGGTTGATTTTGATACTGGGATTATAGACGAGGCATCGCAGATCACGGAACCTGTCGCGTTGATACCTCTCGTGAAAGGCATCCAGCGAGCTGTGCTGGTTGGCGACCAGTCAGTTGTTTTACTTTGAACGTCAAGTGAGCTTGAATAACGGTTGTCACAGTGTACAGCTCCGTCCAACGGTGCGGAAGATGGGAAAGGCATTGGAATTCGACAAATCTCTGCTGGAGCGTCTTTATACCCACGCTGACGCCCCAGAAACACGCAAGACCATGTTAGATACGCAATACCGTTCTCCTGAGGAGCTGATGGCCTTCCCTTCCCGAGAATTTTACGAAGATAAATTGAAGACTGGTCGTAAAGATAGCGCCGAGATCCTTGACGTGTTAACAGCCGCCATCTTTTCATGGCCTTCCCGTGCCGGAGTTGTCGTGCCCACTATTTTCATCCCTTGTTCGAGTGAGGAGGATATGGGAGGCATGTCGAAAAGTAATACTGGCCAGGTCGATCTAGTAGCACATATTTTACCGATGCTGACCAGCAAGAAAGATGACTCTAATGCGGAAAGGGCATCTGCTTTGGAAAACTTGAAAATCACAGTTCTTTCTCCTTACACGAAACAAATCCATGCTCTTCGCCACCGACTCCCTTCTTCAGTCTCTTGTTCGACAATAGATTCGTTCCAAGGACGAGAAAGCGATATTGTCATCTTCTCTTCTGTCCGGTGTAACGCTGAAGGCGACATCGGGTTTCTTGACGATGCAAGGCGGTTGAATGTAATGTGGACCCGCGCTCGTCTGGCGTTGATTATAACCGGGGACCGACAGACGATGAATAGGAACCCTCAGTGGAAACGAGCGTTGGATTCTTGTACCGAGGTTATCGTTAAGCTCCCGGAAGTGGCACAATAGGGTACTGGTGCTGGTTTTGTTCTTTTGGCTTCATGCTCACCCACCCTTGTTGGCAGAAGTTGTTATCATCTCAAGAACGTGGTATATGCGTTTCTATCCATGAACCTTAAGGAATTTCGCCCTTGGTGCGTGTGTTAATATGACGGTAGAGTGTGGTTACTATTTCAAGTGCAACTCCAGTGAATAACCGAAACTTGAATTCAGTAGTTTTGAAGTTGAAATTTGAACCTGGGGCTAAAACATCCGAGCAGTCAGCTTAACAATAGTATGAAATTTTCGGAATGCATGCATGTTGCCTAAATTATTCAGGAAACCATACCTACACCACTAAGACTGTATAAAGAGTTTCGAACGCGACAGCACAGCCGGTAGTGAATAAATGGTACATCTTAATAGAGAGTACATTGAGTGAAGTACGAGTGGTGTTCGACGATTTGGCTGAAAAGAATGTCATGCCGATTCACAAATTTCTTCGAATTTCTGGTGCCCTAACTGTGCATGACTGTAACTAATTCCACAACGATACTAGTACGCGGTCCAAACACAAGTACGTGGCTTATCTTATTGTTCTTAGACTGTTGGTGTTTCGTAAGAGTAAGCAGCTGAGCTTCTTCAAGTTATAGGGACATCACTTACAAAGACTACCTCCACCACCACCGCCTCCCCCGAACTTCTGGAGGCCTTCCCTCAAACCGGTTCCGATTTTTTGTGCAGTATTCGCGTCCTGGTTCACAATTATATGTAATGGCGAGTAGGCACGATGCAATACAAATATACTCACAACATTAAATCCAGCCTTCTGGGCAGCGAAGCTGACACCCTTATCCACCCAGTCACCTGAAGACTGATTGTTTGAAGATGTGGAGTTGTTATTGGATTGGTAGGCATCATTGTTCGACGATCCGTAAGTATCATTGTTGGAAGAGCGGTTGTTGGAAGAACCGTAGGTATCATTGTTGGACGATCCATAGGTGTCATTATTGCCAGAGCGGTTGTTGGAAGAACCGTGGGTATCATTGTTGGAAGAGCGGTTATTGGAAGAATCATAGGTATCATTGTTGGATGATCCATAGGTGTCATCGTTGCCAGAGCGGTTGTTGGAAGAACCGTGGGTATCATTGTTGGAAGAGCGGTTATTGGAAGAACCATAGGTATCATTGTTGGATGATCCATTGTCATCGTTGCCAGAGCGGTTGTTGGAAGAACCGTAGGTATCCTTGTTGGATGATCCATAGGTGTCATTGTTGGAAGAGCGATTGTTGGAAGAACCATAGGAATCATTGTTTGACGACCCGTAGGTGTCATCGTTGGAAGAGCGGTTGTTGGAAGAACCATAGGAATCATTGTTTGACGACCCGTAGGTGTCATTGTTGGAAGAGCGATTGTTGGAAGAACCATAGGAATCATTGTTTGACGACCCGTAGGTGTCATTGTTGGAAGAGCGGTTGTTGGAAGAACCATAGGAATCATTGTTTGACGACCCGTAGGTGTCATTATTGGAAGAGCGGTTGTTCGAAGAACCGTAGGAGTCGCCATTGTCGGTGTTGTAGGACATGGTTGAATGAAGAGTTTACGATGGCGACGAGGCTTGAGAGGGGGGCACTGATGCGACTATGGGACCGAGGAGCCTGCGTTGAACAGACTGAGGAGCTGGGTTTATATACATTTGTATAATTAACTCAGGGGTTCATTCATAGATAGCTCCTCAGTTACAATCGCAGAAACTAAGATCGTGCGTCGGATGATCGCAATGGGGTGTCTAGTTGACAGATGGCATGATTAGCCCGACATCCATGATGAAGGAAAATACATAACACCATATGTCAGTTGTGAATTAAAATTAGATGAAGCGTACAGAAACCACTGGCAAGTTGGCAGGAGATGGATTGAGATAAGATCGGATTAGATGATCGATAAGTATATAGTTTGATGAACACAGCTGACTGCTGGAATGGCCGAATGCGCATGCACTGCGGAGAGCCGTACATATACAAAGCTAGCTTCTGTTATTGTTCAAGGATGTTGAACCTATTTCTGGACCCGAGAAATCAGCTTTTCCATGCTGTCTGTCAATCCTATAGGATATAAAATTGCATACAAAACGCACCTTGTGACCATAAAATGTATGGAACTCAGCACTGATCACAGCAAGATATCTTTGATTACAAGCTTGACAAAAAGTGCTAATCCTTATCCGGATCGTTAGTGGATATGCATCAGTTATTATAAATGTGTCCAGCATGTACCGTGCGGCGTGCGCAACGACGCTAACAAAGGGTATCCATCATAAAATTTGAAACGAAACCCGACAGAAAGGATAAACTGAGTTTCAAGCCTCTCGGTGCCCGATAGACCAGTTCTGCAGCCGTAAATTGTAATGACGGTGGCGCCGGCATTGCATATCACCAGACCCCCGGACGATAGTGACAGTGACGAGCACTGCCCTTTATCATCATGCATTCAGCGCAAGTGTGTATTCCTTGGTCCTTTGTCCTTGTGTCCATCATGATAACACGACACAGATATGCGGATGACGATTTACAATCAATTTACGCCAGTATATTCACTATAGCCATAATGACATAAGATATACAATTAAGTCCACAACTGAATGCAGGGATAACCAATTCTGTTACTTAGCGTCTGCCGTTTTGCCGCAAAGTTGACATTTCCTGAGATTCTC